>QANY01005768.1:778883-1061591 GCA_003255025.1 Datisca glomerata | reverse complement strand
CCCCCCCCCCCCTCTCTCTCTCTCTCTCTCTCTCTCTCTCTGAGCTAACAGCTGAAGATTTCTTATCAGCTGCCGAAGATGAGCTCTCAGATTTATAGATCCGCTTCTAGAGCCGCAAGGTCATTCTTCTCTGCTTCTAAGGCTTCCCGCTTTAGTTCTGGTAATGACATTTGTAATTCAATCATCTTCAGTCATTTTAGTTCGGATCTTATTCTTTCGCACATTACATGGTTTTCACCTTTTCTTGATGGAGTTTCTTCTCATTTCTGTTCATTGAGCTGTGGACGCGAGGTTCTTTATTCATTGGTGGGATCAATATTTGATAGTCGTCACTGCGTGATTTGCTTCACATTCACGCGGTCGCTTTTGTTGTTGTTATCTGCGTGTTTTCTATAAGAAATTGACACAGTTTGTGAATTCTTTGAGTAATTGTATTGAAAGTTAAAGATTGTTTGTTTGACCATTCCAAGCTGCCAATGTCACAGAAGGAAGAGCTGTAGCTGCTACTGCTGCAATAGCGTTGAATGGAAATCTGCCTATTCTAGCCTCAAATTATTGGAAGGCTTCTACGGAGAACGCATCTAGAGAATGGGTTTCGGGAGTTCTTGCTCTTTCTGCAGCAGGTCATGCCTAAAAGTTATTTATTTCCCAATTTACACATATATAGTTTAGGTTTATCTCTGTTATGTTGTGAGTGTGACTACAAGTTGCTTAAGAGGTAGGAATTTTTTTATCGTCAATTCCCCTCGTCTCGAGAAGACAGCAAGTTTGTTAGTAGATTTCACTTTAGTGAGATTATAACATTTACTTTTCTATAAATAAAAAGAAGACAATGGCCAAGTGTAAATGTATAGGCATAGAGTGACTGTTTATTCGTTAAGTGTAAATGAAGAGGAGCCTTGTACCTTGCTTGAGTTTAGCATTGTTACCTCCGGGACCTCTTCTACAGTAATTTCCTGGGCATACGACTGTTGGGATTATTGGGCATTGGATGTAATCTGAACTTGCCTACTTTCCTTAATTTTCTGGACATCTTTATTCATATCCCCTTACTGCAACCGTTTGTCTCTGATGGTCATTCTTCTGAAATGCACATTTTTCTTACTGATCCTGCACAAATACACGGATTGAAGTCAGACTTTCCAGTCATGTACTGAATTATCCCGGCTTCTGGATTTTTATTATCATATTATCAAATGATTGGACACTTGTAAAAACTTCTTACGATTCATTTTACAACTCATTTATTAGGAAAGGTAGTAAAATTATGTTGGAAAAATAAAAGTATTATCCAGATACCAAACATTAGATGATATTTTTGCAGTAAGTTTCTGTGCTCTTTTTTCCGATCTCTGATTCAAGTTATCGTGGTTTGTATTTACTTTATCACTGCAGCTTACATGCTCCAAGAGCAGGAGGCATATGCTGCAGAGGTACCCTAATATATTGTATTTCTCTTGAAAGTACATGGATTCCTTTGTTAACAGTCATGTATTAAAAGTCATGCCTTTTGGTCTCTTTCCAGTTTGAACGCACTTTCATTGCCATCAAGCCTGATGGAGTGCAGAGAGGGCTGGTAAGATAACATTAATTCATTATTTTTTCCAATATCAGCCTGATGGGTCCATACATGCAATGTTTTCTTCATAAGGCGGTATATGAGCATTTCCAATTGATATTCTCCAATATAAGTTGGAAAGTGTGTCCATTAATTTTCTAATCGAGATTTTGGTTGTAATCCAGATTGCGGAAATCATATCACGTTTTGAGAGGAAAGGGTTCAAGCTTGTTGCTATTAAAGTAGTTATTCCTTCAAAAGAATTCGCTGAGAAACACTATCATGATCTGAAAGAACGTCCCTTCTTTAATGGCCTTTGTGACTTCCTTAGCTCTGGCCCTGTCATTGCAATGGTTAGTAAGTTCAGAGTCTCTTGATAGTTGGTCAAGAGATTCTTGCAATGGTTAGTAAGTTGAACGACCTGAGCCCATTCGTTTTACTCCTACAGGTCTGGGAAGGAGAGGGAGTGATAAAGTATGGCCGAAAACTTATCGGAGCCACTGATCCGCAGAAATCAGAACCTGGAACCATCAGAGGTGATCTGGCTGTTGTTGTTGGCAGGTATGTGTGTAAACCAAGCTAGTTTTGATGTTGGTTATTAGTCCTTATAGTTAATTTGTCAAGTCCTGATAAAAATATTACTCGAGATATAAATTCTTTGAGTAGGAATTGGGATTCTTTGTTAATGGACTTCCAACAGCAAAGGGTAGCTCAGCTCAGATGGGCCATCAGATTTAATCTGGATGGCCCAGATCAGGCAGAACTGATAAATTAAAATATATTTTTTCTCTAATTGAATGGGTCAGACGTGAGCCATCCAGGTCTGTTCATCTGAACAAACGGCTGGAAGTGACCAACCTCCTCTGACATTGTTAAACAAACGTCAGAGAACTCGGATCCCTTTGAATAATATGTACGACTTAACTGAGCCTCCAGTGACATTTTTACCCATGCTGTCATGCATATGGTGTAAGTATAACTTATTATTCGTCAATGTAGAAATATCATCCATGGGAGTGATGGACCGGAGACTGCCAAAGATGAAATTAACCTGTGGTTCAAACCCGACGAGTTAGTTACTTACACGAGCAACGCAGAGAGTTGGATCTATGGTGTCAACTGATGACTGAATTTCATATTCATTTTTCCTCAGACTACAATGGTGGTAGAGCCTTAGTTAATGAAAATAAGTGTCATTCTTGTTGAGGTGAGGGATTAATTGATTCCCTAATAACAATTTGCAGAAATGGATTGCAGCAATAAGAAAATTCACCTCCAATATTAAGTTCCATTTGTTACTTGTTAGTAGTACTTGTTTTTATAATATTTTTGTACCTTCCTTCAAGTTATGGACTGGTTGCATAAGATGGAGCAAGTAGAAATTTATGATATCATGTAGTAATGCAAAAACGTATTCTAAGTTTAGAAAGAAAACACGTATTTCATTTTATATGTATTTCTTGTGAAAGTGTTTAAGTATGCAGAAGTGTCATTCCTTCTGTCGAACATTATAATGTTTCAGGTAGGAAGTTAATTGAACATAAATTTCATTTTTTTAATCACGTGGTATATACAAATGGTCATGGTAGGTTTGGAGTTTTGCTCTTCTCAGACTGGAGTTCGAACTCAGTCATGTTATCTCGTGGTCCTTGGTCAAATGATTTTTCTCTTGATTTATGTGTGATGTACTTTTGCTCTTCTAGCCGATGTCTTGCGCACCATCAAAATTATTTAGAGAATCACACTCCGGTAGTTCTAAAAATAAGCAAATATTCTACACTTTATAAGATCCTAATGATGATTAAATGTATCATATCAATATACGCAGATAAGTGTCAATTTAGGTTCATCTTAGTATCAGAAAGCATATTCTTACTAGATGGTTATCCGGCATAGTGCATATGGCTAGGCACTCCATCATTGTCAAGCTAAACCTATTACAATCTATTTCTTGTTCTTGTTGTCATATCTATCAGAGAGATCATTGACAATATTTGAGGGTAGATTTTATGCATATAGAACTAACACATTCTGACCCAAATGTGCCTAAAGGACATGCTAGACACAATGGATAGACGACCCGAGAGTAGATCTCCATTAATTAGTAGGGAACCTGAGACCCTACAATTGTTGATTTTGTTTAGAAGTATTTATACATTTAATTATTCTAGTTTGATTTCAAAACTTACGAAACCGACTAATTTGGTTTAACTAGAAAATTCACCTAAAACCTAACTAGTCGGCTAACCTTTACTTAGTATGTGTCATGTAACATCAGATATATGTCTAACTGAAGGGATTAACGCTACGAAAAACTGTCTCAATCATAATATCTATTCGTTAAATAATCTAATCTATTTTAGAACAGATATAAAAATCATACATTTGATGCGTTAACCCTAAAATCGAAGCTTTCTGTATCATATCCTGATCCTCGATCTACGCACGAAGCCATAAAATCGTAAGAGAGTTGTCGCCTCCCTCACGTCATCATCTACTGTCGCATGCCATCGCCGACAAATGTTAACCACCGTGAATTGTCGCAAAACACATAGAATCAACACCTCACAATCTTCCTCGATATTTCATGGGTCGTCAATTGATTACTAGTGTGTGCAGACTTAGAAGAAAAAAACTCATTTTTCCTCCCCTCTCTAATTTTTAGCTAGGGGGAACAATTAGACTCCCTATGATTTTCTCTTCTCTCACTAATAGTGCCAATAGACTTTGACCTAATCTATGAGAGAAGTGTCCTATTATAGTGAAATCTAAAAATCAGGATTGGCTGAAAATTATATTTAATTAAAATTAATTAAATTAAATTAAATTAAATTTTAATTAATGAAGTTCATCACAAATATTAAGACCAACTTGGTTGACCACTAGATTTCCATGGCATACTTATTTGTTGTTGTTACAACAATACCTATAACTCATAAGCTAGCTCGAAGACCATAAGGATAAAAATACACACAGCTAATAATTCATAAAATCTATCGGTCGATCCCATTGTCAGATTTATTAATTATTAATTACAATCTATTATACTATAAAATTGTAATTGAACTCAATTCATATTTTATATTATACAACATAAGTATTCCTAGACCTATTATTCATCATGCATAGTCCATCCATAACATAACATAGTGTATAATTACATAAAGTATATCTAAATGATATATACACATCTCGTTGCTCGAGTTTCAAATCTTATTCTACTTATCAACTATAATAATTTTCATTCTTGATGTTTCAAGTAAAATTAACTCTCTAACTAAAACAAATACTTAGATTGTTATGATCACATAAACGGATTCTTTCAAAGGGTACTGTGTCATTCATTTAAAAGTACTTATAAATTATTATTGAGAATCTATGCATCTTCATTATCTAACAAATCATTTATCCAAGATATATTTACTCATAGTAGACCAAAATAACTGACCTACTACAGATGAGTTCATGACTCTTTCAATATTAAGAGTACTCATTATATAGTAGCAATGAGTTAAGATTTTCTAAATATAGTACTTTTTATCTCTGCATTCTAAATGTGCTAGCACATTAACCATGTACTTCATCTAGTGACTAAGCTAAGTGACTCTACATAATAGAGTTACTGTATTATAGTCTATCTTTATAGTGTCTAGCTTCACTAGACTATGAGTAATGAATGTTTCAAGTCATAAAGAACTCTTGATGTTGTTCTTATGAGCTAAACTTCATATGATCCATAAACCAAGTACTCTTATATTTGTAGAACTTCTACAAGAATGCATTACACATAATATAAGAATAAGTTATTTATTATTAATTAAAAATAAATATCTCGCTAAATACAATAGAAATTTAGTGTTTTTTAGGACACAGTCCTAATAATCACCCACTTGCCCTAAAGCATGTCTACAACGAGCTTATCCTTATGTTCTCTACATGTGATCCAAAGACATTTATGGCTAAAATCTCCATAAAAGAGTATGTTGAAACTATCTTATTGAAAAATTTGGATATGAATAACTAACTAGTATGAGATTCTCACCATGATAGATATGTATATAATCTCTCATTTTTCTAGGCTACTTGAGTATATGTTGCACAACTATTTATGTAGTCATCCTAAAATAGATTGGTATATGCTGACGAAACATACTGTGAAATACACATTTGATCAATTGTACAATATAACATACTTAAGAATTTTCACTGCCGAAAGTAAAGGAACTTTCTTCATGTTATTTATTTCCATCCTATGTTAGAAGACATTGACAAAATACATGGGTTCCAATCCAAAAAGGATAACGAGCCATTTTTTGAAAGCCTGCATTACACACTCATTCAACATATTATTATATGTGCAGTTCATGATAAGCACACCATTACACATTTAAGACTAAAAATGAACTTAATTCTTAGAATGAAGATCGCTTTTCCAATCCCTTATATCATAAATTCAGACAAACCTCACTTTATCATTGACATTTAACTCTATATCATTCTTGATGATGAAATGTCATCTATATAAACCATCAAGATGACTATTATGTTTCCTTCTTTTTCTTGTACTACCTGGCTCATCATGAACTTGATCAAAATTAAACGTTTGATTTTCATGATTAACATAATTTTCCAAGTCCTTAATGCATGCTTATATCCACAATTGGAGTAATGCACTTGTGTACATAATTCCTGACCTATAACGACAAATAAAAAAATATAAGATATATACATATTCACTTCAAGGTCTCCATTTAAGATAGCATTCTTGACATCCATTTGGCAAAACTCGTAAGCGATATGAGCTGTAATTGATACAATATTTTATGAACATAAGCATGACTATTATTGAAAATGATTTGGAATAATCAATATCCTCTCTTTGAGTGGCCATTTCGCACTAAGGCCTTGAATGTTTCAACCTTCTATCTACATCTCATTCCCGCTTGTAAATCTCTGGCACCTAATACCCTTGGAGCTTCTACAAGCTTCCAAACTCCATTAGAATTAATATAATCATTTTCAGATTCATTGTTTGAAGCCAACGGTTTACTTTGCATCATTTACAACCTTTATGCAATTACTGGGATTTGAGTCATGTTCTTCAGATATGGACTCAAAAGTCTCTCCCTTGAACATGAATATCTCAGTTGACGGTGATCCCCTCCTATTACAACATAGTGATTTGCATTTAGCTCATGTTCCACCATTATTACTATACTGGACTCTCCTAGGGACATGTATTTCTCATATGAATGATAAATGCTCCCACTACAACAAAGTTGTGTGGTATTAGCAAGTACTTCAATCTTATTCTTTTGACTAACTGGATTTCCATTAACTTTTGCGCTTATCTATCACCAACTGATTGTGCGGCACAAGCATTATTGGATAATTCTTCTAAGTTTATATTGCTTATAGATATTCCTTTTGAAATATAGTCTTGTTCCAAGAACATGATGTTTTATTTATAGACACTTCCCACTATTGTTACTATAAAACAAATAATACACATTCATTTTGCGCAATATACAATTAGATACTATGTTGATCTACCATCTAGCTTGGCAACATTCTCCATTAGCACATGTGCTGGACAACCACATATATGATATATGAAGTTGACGTGAACTAAGTTTTTTCCATAATTTTTATGGTGTTTCAGGTACTATCTTAGATGATGATAGATTCAAAATACATCATTTATAAGGTTAATTCAAAAACAAAATATACATCAATTAATTAACTAAGCTTAAATCTCATCATGTTCAAAAGATACTTGCTTCTCTTTACTGTTACACATTTTTCTGGGTGATTTAGATGCAACTAAGTGAAAGGCAATCCTGATAATTTACGAAGTAGTATGTGAATGTCCTTAAAAAGCATTTACCTCTTCGATGAAATTGAAGAGACTAAGTTTGTCTCTCTAATGTCTTCTCGACTTCCGTTCTAAACTGTTTGATTTCTTAAAAAAATTAGATTTGAGAAGCATAAGACAAACATAGTCATTATCTAGAGTACCTGTCAACAAAATTGACACCATAACTCTCACTTGGACTTTCACTTGACCATTCAAGCAATACACTCCAACACCAATTTCACATGCCTATATTTTCTTTGTAGGATCGATATGACACCCCTTAATTAAGGGGAATAGTTAAAAATAAATATTTTGATACATAATAAAACTAAAATTGCTTGAAATGTAAAATGAATAACAAATTAAATCAATCAATAAATGATCAATCAAAAAAATAAAAGTATGATGATGTAGAAAATTAAAGTGCGGAACTTAAATGTGCGATAAATTTAGTACGAAAAGTAAATAGCATGTAAATTAAAGAGTACGGAAGAGAGATTTGACACATTATTTTTACGTGGTTATTCTCAACGGTGAAGACTAAACCTTTACAAATCCTATTGGCGTATGGTTCCAATCAGACAGTGACAATGGAGCTCGGTCAAGATCTTCGAGTCTCTTACAAAAAATTTTTCTCTCGGATAGTAGATATCTCAATCTTTCGCTCATAATTTATTGTAGCTTATCTCTAGAAAATATCTCAAATATTCGCTCAAAATACAAGCATCTCAAAAAATAAAACACTATGAAACTTCGTTGGAGAAGAGAGGAAAGGTGTGTTGGAATTAAAATGGCGTGGGGTATTTATAGTGTCGAAAATACTGTTGAAACCGGTCAGACCAGTTAGAGAACCGGATGGACCGGTCATCAATCAAGGAAGATTCCTTATTGACCAACCGGTCACACTGATTTCTCCATCGGTCTAACCGATTTCTCCAACGGTCTGACCAGATTCTCCAACGTTCTAACCGGTTTGAGCAATTACGTAAGTAATTGCCATAATTGCCAAACCAGTCACACTGGTCCCAAATCGGTGCACCGGTTTACCATTGGGGTGAACGGATTGCCCTCCAAAGTTGAGCCTGTTTGGAGTTTGGACACCAGATTGAGTATGAACCAGTCGTTGACATTTTCATATTATTCTGTCTGGTTTGGTATCATAAGATCTATTTCGCGAGCGGTTCAGTCCAGTTCTAGATTGCTTAAAGCATTCTGAAATCAGCAAACTTTGATTTAAGTCATTTAGAATTCGTTTGATATGCTTCGTGCCATTCGTAATCTTTTGCACGTATCTCGCCATGTATTTTTTAAACATTTTTTTTAACTTTTAACCATTTTTCCTCAGTAAAAAGTATATTTCTCTCTCCCCTCCCCCACCATCTCTCTCGCCGAGCTTCGATCGGTTATTCTTGTAGGTAAGCTTCGATTCTTCATTTTGCTTGTCTTTTTTATAAATTTCTTTAAACTATGATGGTCAAATTGAAAACATGTGCAAACTGATGGGACCAGTTGGTTTTGAAAATAATTATAAGTTTGAACTACGAACGGTTCGTGGACGGAATATAAAAAAATTAATTAACTTATTTAATCAAATTAAGTAAAATAAAACCAAACAACGTGCGATTATGCATATACAACATTAAACGAGAAGATAAAGTTAGAAATAATTTTTCATCTATACTTTGTATCAGAGAATTTCTGAACTGGTGGAATTCCTTTGAACGTTCTTCATGCTCTTCAAGCTTTGAGTTCTAAATCACATACTTGACTCCAAGAATAATTTAGAAATTTCATCCGCCAACAACCACCCGTTAATTTTAAAAATATATTTCACGAGAATTTTGTGTAGAAATTTTAGGGCGGACTCTCAAAACTATTGAAGAAGAAAAATAAAAAAAATTCTCCTTCAATATTATTTTTGGCGAAACCGGGAGTGAGAGAAAAATGTTTTTTTTCCTTTTGTTTTTTTAGTCAACAAGCAACTGTCTTTTATCCCAGATAGATCTGCAATCATATTTCTATTAGATATTGATAAAATATTATTTTTAATATTTACAAATATACCCCTATATTTTTAAATTTATGAAAATTCACCCATATATTCATAATTGCCAAAAACTATAATATTCTCTAGAGTTTGAGTTGTGTCGAGATTCATGAATCCGATTGATAAATTATTTGATCATTATCAACTAATTAATTAATTTATTTTGTATTTATTAATTATCCAATAATTAAAAAAATAATAAACTAATTAATTTTAATACATATAATCACACTTAACTAATTAAGTGACATCACCCATCACATATAGGTGTAGAAAATATGTTTTGGCACCAAAACACATTTTGATTCAATTTACTTCATTTTTTTATTCCTGTTGTCATGATTTATTTTTAAGACCGCATGGATCTACATGAACAATGCTAATGATTCAAATATCCAGCGGATTTCTCTCTATAAATTCCCAACCTATTTAAATATGACATCGTACGACTCCACTATAATTTTGATGCCGAATCAACTCTCGATTCATGCACGCTATGTTTTATGTTGGTGTAAGTAAACCCTTTTATTTTCACGGTCCATAAAATATTTTAACATAATACCCATAATGAATATCAGTAACAATAGCATAATATAAAATTACTGTTTTACCACTCTTATTATTATTTTTTAACTCATTTATTGACTGTGAATAAGAAAGATATAATAGTGAATTGTCTCGTACAATTCACAAGTCTTAATCGATTACTCATTTCAATGAATATCTGGTCAAATTAATTTATTCACACACCCATTAATAAAAGCATAAGGTGATATTGTTACTTTCGCAATCGAACCATGAATTTTCATATATGTGAATCACGTAACTCAAACTTAATTGAATTACAATCCCAACAGCTGAGATATTGCCTGTCAATTCAAACTCACTCATTTGACAAATCAAGAGATTGCAACTAACTAAGTCAATCTACTAATTCAGCTCAAGATTAAGGCAATTATAAAAATACCCTTAAGGTGTAACAATTAGATTTAGAGCTTGATAAACGGTTTTAGGCTCTAAACTAATTTGTTACCGGTCTATTCAATATGTTCATAACATGTTTAGGTTAACCGTTTGAGTCTTCACTCCCATGCTCCAAGATTGGCATCCATTGGTTCAACCTAACAGTCGTAATCGGATTTGATTGCCCAATTGATCCTAAAACTGTGAATATCATTCTGAACTTTCTCAAAAGAGTTCGTCTGGAGACGCCTATGTTTTCACTATTTGTTCGTTGATGAAAGTTCTAGGACCTGTGTAATTTATAGAAACACTTTAATTTAAAATAAAACTTTCAATTTACTCATAAGAATTCAATAATACTAATGTCTGAGAAATAACTAAATACTAATAAATAGTTATTACATGCTACTTTAAGGACATATTCCAACAATCTCTCACTTGGACTAAAGTAGGCGTGTACAATCACTTATCCCCCAGCCCTCCAGATAACCATAAAAAATTTACTGCTTAAAGTCTCCGTGAATGGATCTGTCAGGTTGTTGATCGTAGAAATATGCATAGCTACAACGTCTCCATGCTGAAAAATTTCTCTAATAAGGTGATATTTGCGTTCTATGTGTTTGGATCTTTTATGGCTTCTAGGTTCTTTAGAATTCGCTACAGCGCCACTGTTATCACAATAAAGTGTCATGGGCTTGTCATCGTCTGAAACAACTTCCAGAGTCTTCAAAAACTTCCTAAGTCTATAGCCTCCTCTACAACTTCACAAGCTGCCATATATTCAGCTTCCACGGTAGAATCAGCAATGCAAGATTGCTTGATACTTCTCCATATAAATGCTCCACCGTTTAGGATGAACACCGATCCTGAAGTGGACCTCCTAGAATCATTGTATGCTTGAAAATCAGAATTAGTATACCCCCGTCATATTCAGGTCAGTACCTGAATACACAAGCATGTATTTCCTTGTTCCCCGCAAATACTTAAGGATATGTTTGACGGTATTCCAATGCTCAATTCCAAGATTGGATTGGAAATGACTTACCACACCCACGACATAGCAAATGTATGGCCTAGTGCAAAGCATCGCATACATGAGACTTCTTATAGCCGAGGCATATGAAATCTTTTTCATGTTTTCCTCTTCTTGATGAGTCTTGGGAGAGTGCTCTTTGGAGAGGCTGACTCCATGTCTAAAAGGAAGAAATCATTTCTTGAAGTTTTACATACTAAAGTGATCCAACACCTTATCAATATAAGATGCTTGAGATAATGTCAATTGTTTGTTCTTCCTATCTCGAAAGATCAAAATATCTAAGACAAATGCAGCTTCTCCAAGATCATTCATATCAAATTTCTTTGCAAGCCAAATCTTGACATCAGATAATTTTCCTGCATCATTCTCAGTGAGTACAATATCATCTATGTACAAGACTAGAAAACCCTCATTCCCTTCGAGTATTAGCTTATACATACATGACTCGTCCACTAACTATTCAAAATTATAGTTTCTAACAGTTTCGTCGGATCTAAGGTTCTACGATTGTGACGCTTGCTTAAGTCCATAAATGGACTTCTATAGTTTGCAAACTTTGCCCTGTCGCCATTTCTCCATGAACCCGTCTAGTTGAGCCATATATATGCGCACATCAAAATTATCATTCAGGAAAATAGTTTTGACGTCCAATTTTCAAATTTCATAATCAAGGGCGGCAATAATGAACAAAGGATTTAGATAAATTTAGCATGGCCACTCGCGAGAAGATATCCTCGTAATCCATACCTTCCTTTTGAGTGTAGCTTTTGACTACTAAAGTCTAGCTTTGAATGTCTTTACATTCCCACATGGACCACTTTTCTTTTTATAGATCCATTTGCATTTTACGGGTTTTACCCCTTTCAGGATGATCTACAAGCTTCCAGACTTAGTTCGAGTACATTGAATGTATCTAAACGTTCATGGCTTATTGCCATAAGTTTTCTTTAAGACATGCTATGACCTCTAAGTAGAAGACATGTTCATCAAGGTCTTTATCTAAGACAGCTGTCAAAGCTTCTTCATAGGAAATATACCGCTCATGCTGTCTCACAACCCTCCCACTACGTCGAAGCTCTTTAAGTTCTGGCTCCGGTCGTT
Source organism: Datisca glomerata (assembly GCA_003255025.1). Taxonomy (NCBI): domain Eukaryota; kingdom Viridiplantae; phylum Streptophyta; class Magnoliopsida; order Cucurbitales; family Datiscaceae; genus Datisca; species Datisca glomerata. Next base: position 1,049,029 of record QANY01005768.1, on the reverse strand, counting down.
GTTCTTTCATTATTGAATCAGAAATAATTTCTGTTTGGGGAGTCGGTTCTCACTCAGTAATTCATCTAGCACAACTGTGCTTCTCGGTTATACATTTTTAATGTAATATTCTTTAAGAAAATGAGCATTCATGCTAATGAATATTTTCTGGTCAGTCGTACTGTAGAAGATATGCCCATTCGTTCTTTTAAGATATTTTCTACGAACATGCATAATTCTAAACGACTAGTCGACTTGCCTGTCTTTAATTTTAGAACATGTGTTGGGGCACCCGCATAGTATAAAATGGTTAATAGATGACTTCCGTCCATACCATCTTTCATATGGTGTACCAGGTACCTTCTTCGACGGAACTTGGTTCAGAATATATGCCGTTGTTTTCAAGGCATATCCTAGAATGAATCTGGGATGGATGAGTAACTCATCATGGATCTAACCATATCCATCAGAGTTCGATTCCTTATCTCTGAAACACCATTTTGCTGTGGCGTACCATGTGTTGTAAGCTGAGAAATAATGCATTCTTCCTTAAGAAAGTCTTCGAACTCTCCTAACAAGTACTCTTCACCAAGATCGAATCGTAGTGTTTTGATTTGTTTTTCTAATTGCTTCTCAACCAAGGCCTTATACTCTTTGAACTTTTCAAAAGTTTCAGACTTTTGACGCATTAGATAAACATGACAAAAAATGAGAGTAGTCATTAGTGAAGGTTGCGAAGTATCTATAACCTCCTCTTACTTGGATATTCAATGACCCACATACATCACTATGTATAAGTTCAAGGCATTGAGTGGCTCATTCACCTTTTGCTGAAAAAATGTCTTTTGGTCATTTTGCTTTCAATACAGGATTCATATGTGGGTAGTGATCCCACACTTAAAGTTTACAAAGGACCATCTTTTAACAAGTCTTTTCAATCCCGTCTTTTAACAAGGCGTAAGTGCCACAATTAGGTTAGATCGGTTGAGTCATATTTCAACATTTTACTATCACTTTGTGAATCATTATTCTCTTTAGTGTCACATATCATTGGAACTATTAGTTTTACATGAAACAGTTTATTAAACATGCGTGCAACAATAATTAGGCATTCATTTTTAAACATACCAATATATTTATCAATGAATTTAAGATCAAATCCTTTCTCAATCAATGCAACAACAGAAATAAGATTCTTCCCAAAATTGAGATATAATAAACATCACATAAAAACATATAACCATTATCAAGTTTCAACTGATACAACCAATACTAGTGCTCTATTCCCCATACGGACGATGAACTCGACCAAGATATATGCTAGGGATAATCCAGGAAGTTGCGTATCCAATGGTTATCGACTCCACAGTGATGACACTTGCCTCACAACATGTTCACTTTGCAGTGCCCTTACCATTTGCAACTTTTGAGTTATGCTTCTTAGCCTTATTCGAACATCCTCTCGTGTTTACTTTTGGCGCCAAAGGTGGAAGACTTACTTTCAGTAAAGTCTGTCTCTCCAGCCATCCTTTTGCCCTTTAGAAACAAAGTCTCAGCGGCTTGCAACTCTTTCATAATCTCAAGAAGCGAGTACCTCAATTTATTCATCAAATAATTAAGTATGAAGTTCTCGAAGGTATCAGACAAAGTCTCTAGGATCATATCCACCTGAGTCTCACCATCAACCTCAACATCCATGATCTCCATCTCATTCAGATAACTTATGATCAACATCATATGTTCTCTAACAGGAGTTCCAGGTTCCATCCTGCAATTCATAAAGTTGCGTAAAACTGTCTGTCTAGCTCGACGACCCTGATCTTCAAATATTTTTGTGATATTTAATATCATATCAGCGGCGGTCTCAAAGTTCTGACGTTGTTGTTGCAACACATTGCTCTAGATGTCAAGATGTAACATCTGGTGATCTCATCAGAATGTAGCCAAGAAGCATAAGCATCATTTTCCTCTTGAGTCGATTCAACAATAGGCTCAAGGGGACAAAGGGGTAGTGAGCACGAACTTGTGCTTTTTTAGCATCAGCACGGTATCAAAATTTTGTTTCCAATCCACATAATTTCCACCAGTACATTTGTTCGCGTTAAGAATAGTTGAGAGATGGGATAGCGACATGATTACTGAAAATAATAAATTAAGTGGTGTAAATAAATACTCAATCATTTAGGAAAGCACGATGCATGATGCCACAACTTAAATATTTAAAAATCCATCAAAAAATATTTCCTCCATGATGTTACAATAAAAAATGATAGCTTGTCTCATTGAAGGGTGAAGTCCAAACTATCTCCTATCGTATCGAGACTCTTTTCGTAACGCTCAAATGTCTCCATATCTAGCTTAACCAATCACTAATGATTTTGGTTACCTTGGCCCCATTGACTAGGCCCTAAGTAGGGATTTCAATGTGTTTCGGTCTAAGTGTTTAATCAACGCATCGACTCATAAAAATTACTATGGACTAAAAATCCGTCTATGCAACCCTGCCCTACAACTTCCTTTAGAAGTCTTAGCTTCTCAAGCAACTCGATGACTCAAAGTGACACGACTCCAAAATTTCTTCCATTGAAGAGAGGACCACCATGGGTAGTTCTAAACCATTCCTCGTGGCGCGATCAAGTTCACGTTGGAGACCTTGTAAACATTTCAACGTAAACGACCATCCCACTTAGTGTTTGAAAAAAAACTTTGGATTTTTTATTGTTTTTCAAAACATAACTTTTATTTATGAAAAACATGGTGAAATTTATAAATCCTTTATTTAATTTTAAATCCCAATTTAAAATCATAACCATTATAAATTTCGCATTATAATTATTTTTTAACCATTTTAATTAATCTACAAATACGCATGTATATGTTGCATGGCAATTTGATATTGACATATCTCTAGTTCTATATGACATGCTATATGATGATGCGTGATTAAAATTAAATCATACATTTAAAATTAACCTCTATATTGACTCATTTCTAATTACAACCCAAAAAGAATAATAAATTACAAATTAATTTACAAATCTCCATGGCGCCTGTAATTGTCTATTTGTCCTTCAGGTTAATTTTAAGTGTATGATTTAATTTTAAATTTTGTAACTCTTTACAAAAAGTCCATTCTCATTTTAAAATCAAATTTAAAATTTAAAATTCAAAATTTAAATTTTAAATTTCAAAAATTCAAATTTTAAATTTTGATTAAAACCCTTTAAAAGGAAAACTATTTTTCTAATTAAATAATCTCATTAATTACCCTCCCTTTTTTATACAACAAAAGATAAAAAAAATAACATTGATAATTATCTTTTGAATTCAAAATTTAAAAGATAAAAGGATAAAATCGATAACTATCTTTGAATTCAAAATGATCTTTTACCCGTTTAAAATTTAAAACACAAAAGTCAAAAATTAAATGATAAAAAAGGATAAGAGTTAACGTGAAACATCACAGAGTTTCCTAAACTCTAATTGTTATCGCCTAGGGTTTTATAAACCCTAGTCACCATGCAGGGCGCGGGAGCGGACAACAACAGCGACGGGCACTAGAACAGTACCGCGGCCGCTGAAACAGTAACTCTGGTGTGAATAGTAATCCTGAGGTGAGAAATATTCCGCGTGAACAGTCATTTCCTGTGACTTCTCGGCGGTGGTTTTGAGCGGTTTCCGGCGACGGTATCAAGGCGACAACGATTTTACATCAAATTTATAAAATTACAACTTTTTCAACAAAATAAATTACATAAAATCCTTTACCTCAAATGCGACGTACATCAATTTTAAACTGAAATAAAAACGCCTAGAGCCAATAGTTATATATCCAATCACATAACACATTCAAAACAGTTTTGAATCTACCATAAAAATCATATGCCAATATACAAAAAAATTCATGATATGTTCATTTCAAATATCAATATGTATAATCAAGAACCTCGCTTTGGGACCAGTTGGTTCTAAAATTAATTAAAAATAAGTTCGAACTACGAAGGGTTCGTGAGCGGAATATCAAAAAAAAATTTCAATTAACTTATTTAATCAAATTAAATAACTTAAATACAAACAACATGCGATTATGCATATATGACTTTTAATAAGAAGATAATGTTAGAAATAATTTTTCACTTGTACTTGTATCAGAGAATTTATGAACTGGCGGAATTCCTTCAAGCGTACTTCATGTTCTTCAAGCTTCGGGATCTGAATCACGCACTTGAACTCCAATAACGATTTATGAATTTTGTCCACCCGTTAACTTTCAGGAATATATCTCACAAGAATTTAATGTAGGAATTTGAGTGTGGGCTTTCAAAATGATTAAAGGAGAAAAAATGAAAATTTTCTCCTTCAATATAATTTTTGGCGGCAATTAGGAGTGACGGGAAAACGTTTTTCTACTTTTAATTTTTTGTTAACAAGCAACTGTCTCTTATCCCATATCTATCTGCAGTTAGATTGATATTAGATATTGATAAATGTAATTTTTAATATTTACAAATATACCTATATATTTTTAAGTTTCTAAAAATTCACCCAATATATTTATAATTGTCGGAAATTATAATATTTCCTAGAGTTTGAGTTGTGTCGAGATTCATCAATCCAATTGATAAATTAATTAATCATTATCAACTAATTAATTAATTTATTTTTTATTTACTAATTATCTAATAATTAGAAAATAATATACTAATTAATTTCAATACATATAATCACACTTACCTAATACATATAGGTGTAGGAAATATGCTTCGGCGCCAAAACACATTTTGATCCAATTTACTTCATTTCTCTATTTCTATTCTCATGAGCTATTTCTGAGACTGAATGAATCCAGATGAACAAAGCTAATGATTTAAATATCCGTGGAATTTATCTCCATAAATTCCTGACTTATTTAATCCTGACATCGTACGACTCACTATAGGCTCGATGTCAAATCAACTCTCATTTTCTGCTGGTGTAAATAAACTTTTTTATTTTCACAGTACACAAAATTTTTTAACATAATACTCATCGTGAATATCAGTAACAAGAGTGGAATATAAAATTACCGTTTTACTCGTCTTGTTATTATTTTCTTAACTCATTTATTGGCTGTGAATAAAGACATAATAGTGAATTATCTTATACAATTCACAAGTCTTAATAAATGACTCAATTCATTAAATACGTGACCAAGTTAATTTATTCACACACCCAGCAATAAAACATAAGGTGTTATTGTTGCTTTCGCAATCAAACCACGAATTTTCATATCTGTGAATCACGTAATTCCAACTTAATTGAATTACAATCCCAACAGCTGAGGTATTGGCTGCCAATTCGAATTCAGTCATTTGACATATCAAAGATTACAACTAATTAAGTCAAGCTACCTATTCACCTGAGGATTCAGATATTACAAAATACCCTTAAAGTGTAACAATTAGATTTAGAGGTTGGTAAATGATTTTGGGTCCAGTCGATCCGAAAACTGCGAATATTATTATGAACTTTCTCGGAAGAGTTCGTCTGGAGATGTCTCTGTCTTCACTCTTCGTTCATTGGTGAAAGTTCTAGGACTTGAATAATTTATAAACACACTTTAATTGAAAATAAATATTTCAGTTTATTCATAAGAATTCAATAATACTAATGTCTGAGAAATAATTAAATATAAATAAATAGTTATTACAAGCTAATTTATGGACATATTCCAATACAAATTACGATTGTCTAATTGATAATTTTCTCTATTATTTTTACTCCATATCATGAACAAAGATATATTATCCAAAAAATAGTGTACACGCCTTTATTCAAAGAACAACGTGCAATCTCTCTCATTTAGCTTCATGGTTTCCTGGAGCCTTCATAAAGAACTGTGAATGTGATTAGTAATTTCAGAGTCTACACACTAAGATACAGTAGAATTAGTAACCGATCACTTATTAATGAGATGTATATTTCAGTTCTTTATAGTTAAAAAAACCTAAGGTTTTCTTAACATAAATTGAGATGATGAATTAACTCTATATACACCTCTTGACTTTCAAAAATTGCTTCAAAGGCCCATTGTAAAAGAAAAAGTTTTAGAATCCCCCGTAATTTTTAACTAGTGTAAATTTTAATGGGAGAATATTAGACCAGAGTCTAGTATCAATTTTTTACTAAACCAAGATATACTATATTAAAAGAGGTTTAAAGGAGAGAAACTTTTGATTCTCCTTTTTGCCTTTTAAAACCTATTAAAATATAACACAAATTAGACATTTCACTTCTTTTCTCATTTAATTCATTTTGATAATATTTTATTTTTTATTCAATAATAATTTGTCTGTAGTTAGTAAAATAAAATATTTTGATAATCTTATGTAATAAGAGATGTGAATATCCATAAGTTGATTTTAAAATCTTTTATAATAAATATTTAATTATAAGTCAATGATAATTTATTTATTATAAAATTATACATTAAATATTTTATATTAATTATGTTAATTGTAACATGAAAAATTCATATAAGTGAATTTATAGAAATGCATAAATATAGTTTGATTATGAGAAATTATCTCTTAATATGATATGATTATTCTTAAGAATATGACAAATTGATGAAATAAAATTATTTTCTATACTATTTAAAAAGCATCATGATTTTAATTTTATAAACAATCTATTCTTATTACTATTGTATTTTTAGTTTAGATGTAGAATAATTTTTACATATAATATATTAATTTCAATATTGATATAAATTTAAAGTTATATATATTTAAAATTAATTTACGTGTGAAGTTAGTACCTTTTGGACTTCCTAAATAGTTATAATTTCATTACAAAAAATCAAACGGTATTAATTTAGTTTTTTTCACAGGTTTTCTGAAACAATTCCTCTTATTTAAGTCCGAGCCGAGCACTTCACGGTTTCCTTGTCTTCTATAAGAGCAGTTATATTCGGCCCGACTCATCACGAGTGGCCCAAATAGACTCTCTCTTTTCTTTGCCTGTCATGTTTGGTCCGCTTTTTTTTCTAGCATGTCTCATAGGCCTCCACGTGGATCATGTTTATCACGACTTGGGCTAAAAATCATTTTCCCTTCTATAAATATCTGTAACAAGACTCCAGTTCAATGTGTATCGACCTTGCCTATTCCCCAAGCTTCGAAATCGCTTTCGGCATCTCCTTTCGCTTTTTGCGAACTCTAAACTAATTTCGTAGATTTTCTCGTTCTTCTTTCCTGTCAATCACTGTGCAAATCCGATCGTTCTAAAGGTAAGTTCGTGTTCGTTTGCTTACAAATAGATTCTCCGTTTGGCTGCTGCGATTGCTGAGAAAAAAGGATGTAATCTACGTTTTTCTTTTTCCTTTTCTCCTTTCTTTTGTTCTGTGGTTTTGGCCCTGCACAAGAGTTTATATTGCTGGTTTACTTTAATTCGTAGGGCAATGCTCTGTACCAGTTTCAAATGAAACGTTTACCCATTTTTTGGGTGTTAATCGATTAGGAATACGAGATCCAGATTAGCCTTTGCGCTTGATTCTACTTTTTATAGTCCTTGTCGTCATTTTGCCTACAGTTGTGTACAAAAAAGAATTATATTCCTGTTTTGGTTTTTCGATATAGAAATTCAGATCCGTGACCAGTTGTCAGATGGTTATAATTTTTTTGCCGATCAGTCGTCCAATGGTTGTATCTTGTAATAATAATTTAAATTGGTTTAATTTCCCTACTAGTTGGTAGGAAATCGTTCTCAATTGCTGACAGTAGGACTTCCTTGAGAAAAGTGGTGGACAGCCCATCCTTGTTTCTTCTTATTTTTTTTATAGAGGTCCATGAATGAGTATAAATCACTCCTTTCCTTGTAGTGGATCCCCGTTTATTCTATTTCTGGCCTGGATTTCCCTTTCTTTTAATAAGTTTTTTCCTGAAACTGAAACATTCTGCAGCTAATAGCATGATTATCCTTTCCTTTTCATCGATGTTTTTAGTTTTTTAATAAATACTATGTTCTTAGGTTAAATTTCAGGCAAGGTTACTCTTTCCTATTGTTTCTTTGCGTCGCTTCACTCATTTGTTTGTTTATTCAATGTCGTTTGATATTTGAGTTCAGTAGCTATGCCTTGATGACTTTTTGATCATCTTGTTCAATGCTTTTAAGTATTACATTTTGATAGTATTTTTTTGTAGTTTTACGATATTAAATAGTATAATTTTGTAGATGTTTTTGCCTTCTGGCTCATTTATATCTTTGCTTTCAGATGGCAGGTAAACCACTTACTACTGAGGCAATGGCTATTGCAGAAAAGAAAATGGACATGACTTTAGGTATGCTTTGAAACTCTCTTATCAGAGATTCCAAATTACCGGTTTCTCTTCAGTCTATGGAAGTATGCTAATCATTTTTTCTCTCACCTCCCCGTGTATTGATACAGATGACATTATCAAAATGTCGAAGAAAGCCGGGACTAAAGCTAATAGGCAGCCAAGGACAACGGTTAGAATCGACTTTTTAACTGCGCTTGTCTGGTGTTACATACATTTAATCGTTAAATCACTGACCTTTTTTGTTTTTTGCAACTATCTTCTTCTTATAGAACAAAAGCCATAGGTTTTCAGACAATGCTGTTCAACAAAGATCTGCAAGAATACGGCGTTTTATGGACTCAAGATCATCTCTTAGACAGGTATTTGTTAGTTTTCACTAATACATGATAGATCTTTTTGATATACGCTGTCTCGTCTCTCAAATTAATTTTTCAAATACATCTTCAGGGTGTTTTAGCTCAAAGAAGGTCAAAGTTCCAAGGAAGCCAATTCCCCTCGGCAACTGAGGTTGCAATAATGGCCGCAGCTGCTCCTTTTCCTAATAAAGCTTTTATACGCAACAGAAGAGCTAACAGAAACAGAGCAAGGTATTTTAGTTTGCCAGTGAACTTCATTTTTTGATATGAGCATGCTGTCATTTGTCATATGGTGATTCAGACTTCAACCCTTTTCTGTGGGTGTAAAGATTAGTTTGATGGCTGATGAATTGCAATTGTCATCTGTTGCATATTTTATCGCAGGTAAAAATATGGCCCTACACATTTTGGATGACCTCAACGTGTGCATCTGGTTTATAAGTACATATTTAGCAGCACAGTTATGAATATAGAGCATAAGAATAGTCTTCTGTGGCAACTGAATTCAGATTATATAGAAGTATCCTGCTTCCCATCCCGGATGAATACTTTGCTGCTGTACGATTTTGATTTGAGAGGTTGGGCAGTCATATGACATTCGGTCATGGATATATGTTCTTAATCGGAGTTATGTTATTTGGATTTTCTGTTGAGTAGTTGTTATGGCTGAAATACAAGGATTTGGAAAGAATTGGGTTAGTAGAAGTTTGTACTTGTGAATTACGTGTGATATATGGAACTTGAATAAAGCTACAAGTGCTATCACATGCTCTATGGACAAGTCAACATTGTGATGTGGAGTTGTTCGATCCTAGAATAAGACAATCCGACTCATGATTGATTGGTTTTGTATATAGTCACTTTGAATTGCTGTTCTTTTATAGGCTCATCTGGCATGGTGATAGTTTAGTATTCCTCTATGTTCTTGATTGAGGTTCGGATGTGGTGAGTTCTACTGGTTCAACCGTTTAGCTTTCTTTTTTATGCTGTGGTATCGATAGAGTACAAGTTGTCACTTAATCACTGTCTGAACTGGGAAGATGTACAGCTAGTTGCATGCCTACAATCTGTAATATAGAGCCATCTACTCGGATAATTTTGAAACTGGAGCATGTACTTTCTTTTGTGTTGAATCTGACCCCGTCTTCCTCAATGTTTCTCATTCTATCCACATGGATATCTATCATCCTTTATGAGGATCCAGTGAATGGCATTAAGATGTATAGTGTACATGGAAAAGTGAAACAGACGATCCACTATTACAGTTCGTGTACACATACTTATGTGGAGAGACCACCTTAAAATAATGTGCAAGATACCAGAGAGTGGGAAGAATTCTTAGAGTAGGTTAATATTCAAGTGGTGTCGTGTTTAGTGCGTAGTGTTTCCATATGGTGTGGAATTGTACACTAGTGTTGATGCTTCTGCTGCTTCTACTTCACCTACTTTCTGGCTCAGAGACTGACTTTGGAATTTGTTTGGAGCACATTGTGTGTCTACTGGTTGCTGCTGCATTAGAAGTAGTCAATTGTATGATCATACAAAAGCATTTGCGGTGTTTAGATTTTCAGAACCTTGCTTTGAAATTGGAGTGAGCTTGTGCAGAAGGAAACGCTTGTGCTTCACTGAGACTGAGCTAATGTTCACGTGTCTTAAACTCACTTTATCCTGAAATGGTTCGTCTTTAATTCAGTTGGTTGCATTTCAAAGAATGTATCTGTTATGGTAAAGACACTCCACTCTTCTCCAAGTTGATTCAGACTTATTGGTGATTGTGATGGCTCCTTGAATATTAACCAACCTCTTTTGATGGTTTATCTTTGTTGTCTCCCCTTTTTCTTTCAGTCATAGTTTCTTATTTTCGGTACAGAGTGGCTGGTCTACCAGTTCAGAGACGTGCTTCTTGAATATTAAATCATCCCCTTTTGATGGTTTATCTTTGATATGTGCCCTCTTTTCTTCAGTCATAATTCCTTATTTTCGGTACAGGGCGAGTGATCTACCAGTTCAGAGACGTGCAAATGGAAGCTTTGGTCTAACGGTATATTTCCATCTCTTAGCTGCATTTTTGTACTGGCTAACAAGATTTACTGTTTTATGCGGATTAAGGTGGACTGGCAACTCCACCATGTTAGTTACTCATCCTTGGGAGTTTTGATTTTGATACGGACAAAGGAGAAATCCACAGTGAAAGCATATCTTAGTAAATTGGTTTTTTAGGAATGGTTGATACTAGGCTTGCAAGAAAATCAAAGCTATAAGAGACTGCAAAATTTGGTTAATGAGTTCCAATCCGCGAGAGAAGCATTTAAATATGTTAAAACCAAGTTCCTGGATCAGAAACTGCATATATTTGGTTAATGAGTTATACCCTGCGAGAGAAGTAATAATGTCAAAAACCAGATCCTGGAGTAGAAGTAATATCTGGTCATCACAATTTCCACTTGAACTTTACAGATGCAAAAGCCACCACAGCAGCAAAAGCAGGAAGGCGATGTGGTGCCTAAAAAGAGGCCTCAAACACTTGACTTAAGGTTTGCAAGCATGAAGGAGGAGAGGATGAGGGTCCTATCCTGCCAGAACAATGCTGGCCGACGCAGTGGGGGTAGCCTGCAAAGACCACGATGGTTAAGAGGCCTATCTGGGAAGTAGTCGCCAATGTCTGGCGAAGTGCTGAAATCACACCTTTCATTTGTGCATATTTGGAGTTTATGCGTAGTCTTATAGCTGAATGCGCGGCACATATTATTTGAATCTTGATGTTTCGATTTCTAAGCCACTCCCATGGATTTAAGCAGTTAAATTGAGTGTTTTTTCCACTCTATTTCAGAATAATCATATGCTTTTTCCCACATTCCCATCTGTTGGGTTTCATTGAAAGGCATTTTTAACGATTAATATAAAAAAAGATGACAAAGAACGAGTGAATATTCATTTTATTGGGAGTGGTAGAAGCGATTCATTTTTTTCTTAATTGGGGAGAGCATGTGGCACGAGCCCGAGGTTTCAGTCAAAGATGAATTTTAAAATCATTGTAATCGCTGCTAACTCTAAACTCTCTATAACATAAGTTGTAGCTCATACATGGTTACACTGCATTGTTTGTGCACCGCGCTCTGCATAGCTGATTGAATAAAGCTAAGAAAAATGCCATGTGATACGGAAAGAAATCTCATGAAGTCTAAAGCACAAATTATGGGCCACCTCAATTAATGGGATTATATAATTTCAGATTTAACATTTCAGTTCTCAAAATTAATATGAGTTGTCAATGTATATGGTTATGTCATGCATGATAGATGAATATAAAAAGAAACAGAATAAACTCTAATATAAGATGTGTGCGTCACATTATAATGATTTTGTGATATGATATTACATAGCATCGATCGTAAATATGAAGGTTAAATCTAAGTTAAAATTAAGATAACCACGACTTGTCCTTTGATTAATTATCTCACATTAAATATTGAACTATATTTTTTCATGGGTGTTTTCATTTGAATTTTTGTTTTAAAAAATTGATTCTAACTATGGTAATTAGTAGATTAAAGATATTAATAATTAAGTAACTTAAATGGGGGTGTAGCTCATATGGTAGAGCGCTCGCTTCGCATGCGAGAGGCACGGGGTTCGATTCCCCGCACCTCCACTCATTTTTATCTTGTAATTTGGGGGTTTAGCCCACGTGTCGTAAAGGTCAACTTGTCCTTTTTTTGTCCCTCCCATGTGTTTTTATCCCTCCAAATATGATTCTTAATAATACATGCCATATTTTTTTATTCATTTGAATGTATATGAAAATATTTTTGATTCATTTAAAATATATTTCTGATTCATTTTGAATATATTTATGGTGCATTTGAAATATATTTCTGATTATAGATTTCGATTGTTGATTATTTCATTCCCCATCTAATTTTTTGATAAACCGATTTTAAATTTTATCCTATTTTAAATGCAAACAAACGGGCAGTTGATTCCTGAAAAGCTCTTTATTTGGTATGGTTGCATCTAAATTTCCATAATGTGTAATTTTTTTCGTTCAATGTTAAACCTCCAATATGTTTCTTATTTCTGATATCATTTTTCTTCAAGTATTCAAATGACCGTCATCAACGTTGATAACAAAAATTCGCGTCCAAGTCTAAATGGCAGGCTCAAATAATGAAAACGTCATAGTTTTTGGAGATGTGAAAAAGAAAAGGATGAATAAGGATATATTTGAGAATGAGAGTGATTTTGTTTAGTAACAATATTTATACATTTAAAAACATTGATAAAATATCACGTGTGATGCACACGACTCGACCAAATTATTTTTAATTTATACCTATTACATGCATTGTTAGCGTAGTTCTTCCAATAGTTTTATGATGTAATTAAAAAAATTTATCCTTTATTTTTAGGAAAAAGTAATAGATCATGAATAGTTTTAGAATTTATAAGAATGATACGTGGATAAAAGGGTAAAAAATAATTCTTATTTGATTCACACTTTTAATATATGAAAAATTAGTCTATGATCACGTGCATTGCACGTATAACTTCATTTTCACTAAACTACACTTAATTAATGTGTGATGTATTTGATAAAATTTTATGTACTAAATGCAAACAAACTTCTTTCAACATTTAAAATTAGAAAATTTATAAATAAACTAATGCAAATAATTGACATGGCAATCAACAACATATTTAAAGGTGGAAATGATGCATAAACAAAACTAAAATTAGCATTAGTCATATCTCATGAGACTATAAAATACAATCAATAAAAGACTAAAAATTTGAGGATGTATGAAAATACATGTTTAAACGGTAAGAAAATACATATAAATACCTTAAAATAATTTGCGCATCATCATTTTTGTAGGAAAATATATTTAGGTGAAGGCTTAATGAAAGGATTAAATCTAAGTTATAATTATGCTTTGTGATTTTAATTTGTAACTTTCAACTTCAATTAGTGTACTAATTTATTGTTATAGGGGTATGTTAGGAATATCATCATTGTGGCTGGATCAAATGATCTAAAAATATTTTTTTTAATTATCTACACTTTTAGAAGTAACAGTGACTAGTTAAAGTGCACATGCGATGCACGTAGATACCCATCTACGTTTTTTGTCGACACAAAATTAGAGCGTAATTATGTAACAAGTTTCGACCCTTACTGAAATAAACTAAGAAAATGAGAACCCATTGAAAAATCATAACTAAGGATTATCATAAATTATTTTCACAAAAAAAATGGCAGACTCATGGTATGTAAACTTTTTTCCAAATTCTTGTGAACGAAAAATATAAATTTGCATAATGTATATTCTATGGAAACAAACAAAGTATCAAAATAGAGAAATTTATGTGATTAAATGATGTACCAAAAATCAATATTACGATTAGTAGGGATAGAAAAGGGAAGCCAAGGAAAGAAAAAAGAAATGAAGAAATTAAAACCCAAAAAATAAATTATGCAAACAGAGTAAATTAAAATAAAAGGATGTAAAGTCGAAAAAGAAAATTGGTGAATGACATTATGGAAAATGATCGAGTGTATCGCCTATTTCATTGGCTTCAATAAAAGTCACTGTTTCCAAGATATTGAAAGAATTTGTGTACATATAATGTGAATTAATGTACTGTGTCTGCTAATAAACCAAATTAATGAACCATGAGTCTGGCTGGCATTATGTCTAAAAAAGTTTCTCAAGGAAGATTTAGTTTCGTACTTCTTAAGGAGCGCTTACAAACTCACCTTTGAAATCTTTAAAACGTAAAAACGCTTCCAAACAAATTCGCTCTCAAACATATTCAAATTGTAGCCCTCAATGTAACTATTTTAATAGCCAGAATAAAGTATTTGTTCATGTAATTATATTAATCATTACTCTGCCTGGAACAAAAACATCATCAGACAGAGTCTTCTTCTTGATGCACCATTTAGTTTGCACGTAGAGAATAAGTTAACACTGAATTAATTTGATGATATATGATGTTCCTTTACACTTTTCCAGCAATCTTCCCATAATGTGTTTAAGCAAGCAGCAACATGACTAATCATTTACACAGACGAATCGTTCCACGAATTGCTCGGAGATCTTCTTGATTCATTCCATCCTATCTAGTATATACAAATGCAATTCAGCTGCAACAGTAAACCGACCAACTTATGCAAAAAGAATATCTGTGTAGATAGATATTCAGCATATCAGGATAGGGAGAGGAAGTGTTAGTGTTACCATCTATGATCAGCAACTTCAGAATTCTGTACAAAGCTCGGAAACGACATGGTTAAGTCCCTAGAGATAGAAATTATTAGACTACAAGATTTTTTAATAATATGCAGATTCATGTTAATTACAAGATCGTTAGAATGAATTAGGTAATATTTCAACCAACTTTACCCGCTGTTCGTGTGTGTTGTAAGAAGACGTACATAGATAATGAGATTATAGCATACTAACATTAGTGATATTAATTAGTGACATATCACTGTTGATACGTTGAATCACTGAGAAAATTTTGCTCAAAATTAACTTAAGAGTTTTGACCTGGGGACATATCACCGTTATAAAGTTACTCATTTTAAAAGTTATGGTTAAAGTTTATAGGCAGGAGTTGAATTTAACTGTTATACTCACTTTAAATATGGAAGAGTCATGTTCTTTAAGATAGATGGATTCTTAGCCACGAATTCTTTCCACTCTTCTTGATCAATCTTGCCGTCTCCTTTTGTATCTGCCTCCATCAACGTCTGAAGAAATTCCAAGACAAGAATTCCCATTAAGAACAACAGAGTGGATCATGATATTGAACTTTTTAATTATAAGAACAATAGATCGAATCAGGGGAGTAAGCCAATCGTCAACACGTACCTTATCCACAATGGATTGAACAATATCTTCAGAAACTATCAGATCTGATTCAGCCAGAAGTGCTGACACCATCTCCTTCAACTTCCAGAGAGATATTATTAAAAAAAACACAGAAAAGTATACAGCTTTTTCAGTTAACTGAGAAGGGATCGTGAATGTATCTTCTAATTCATGTTAGAGCGTTACAGATTTAAAGGAGGATAGTTCTGTTCACCTCTTCGCGCTCGATAAAGCCAGTCTGTCGTAAATCGTACAATCTAAATGCAACTGCATGCAAAGAAGTATTTTTTTCAGCTTTTAGCTAATTTATTTGGAAACGCACAAGCAAGTAACATAGAGGAACTATTAATTTTTACCATAAGATGTAATATCATACATGTAATTTTGTCAGCTTCTGGAGCATTTGGGTGAAAAACACTCAACGACCGGACGAATTCTCCAAATTCAATGACCCCATTACGCT
This sequence comes from Datisca glomerata, assembly GCA_003255025.1. Taxonomy (NCBI): domain Eukaryota; kingdom Viridiplantae; phylum Streptophyta; class Magnoliopsida; order Cucurbitales; family Datiscaceae; genus Datisca; species Datisca glomerata. The sequence goes on along the minus strand of QANY01005768.1, from coordinate 1,033,032 downwards.
TAACATCAAACAAATCAAATACCTGCAGAAAGTTTCCATAACAAAATGCTTATATCTGCGAGTTTTAAACATGAGAATCAGTTATATTGTGGCATGTAGCATATTGGTAAAGGCATTCATACCCTTTCAGCAAAAAGATTCCGCTGGCTGCTATTTCTTAGAAGTGCAAGATAGAACTCCTCCTGTTTACAGAATGATATAGAGAAAATGGGATCAAGTACTGCATTACATATATCAAATTAAATCTTATTCTAAACAGCCAGTACTAGCTAAGATACCTTGCGAATGAGACCATCTTTAATTATGGAACTGCTTAGTTTCTTGAATAGATCATACAGTGCCTCAACTTCATTCACAGTAACTGCAAAAAAATCGACACTTCATTTTGTTATTACACGTACTACTTGGGATGTCGACGGTACTAATCGTTGATTGTGGGCAATATTATCATATCCGCTTGAGTTCTTAGCCCAAAATTTGACATCCTTCACTGCTGAATTCCAATGTAAGATACTCATGATATCACAAATTTTTCAAAATATAGAAGCAAGTTATCTTCAATAAGGATAACTACCATAGAACTAACATCCAACGCACTTACAGTTGAAAATCAGTGTTAAGAGTTGAAAAGACCAGCCTTACCACTCCTTAAAACTTAGTTGTTATTATCTTTTTTTCCAATACTTAAAAACTTATGTATTAATTAAGGAGAGTGTGATACTAGAGTCTTCTAACATGCACAAAATGGCAAATCTAGACGATGTGGGATAATATTCCAATACACAATCCTGGACCACAAAACAACAGTCGAACTAAGTAGCATACCAAGAGTCAAAACTAAAACGGCACAAATAAAAACTCAATCAAGCTTTAATATCAATAGGGCGAGTGATATTGGTGCCTTATAAGCAGCACAATATGGGTAAATCCAAGTAATGTGGATAACATTCCAACATTAAGGGCCGTGGAGATTGAGAAATTTACAGATGAAGATATCACAATTACTCATTCAGTCATTTCAACAATGTGATTGGCGGTCTCAAGTAATAAGTGGCAGCTAGTTTAGAATTTCGTATGATAGAATGTGCAACAATTTCATCAGAAAGAAGATTGAGTAAGACAATCTAACTAACAGTTGCGTTCTAAAATCATCCTCTACAAGTACTGGAGAATTTCTAAAATGAAAATTAAAATGCAGACGTTAATTGTCTACTTACAAGGCGTTTCAGAAGCTAAAATAATCGGATCCTCATAACCAGGCTTATGAATAGCCTGCGTCATCCAAAAGCAGCACATAAAACCTTGCATAATTACACAAAAGACTACTCTTCTAAATGGGGATCTCAGAACTATTCCCTGCCAAATTCAGAAACAAAATGAATCAATATCATTCATACATATTGCTCTAGACCCACCAATTCTACGATCAAATATGATTTGATGTTATTCATAAACAAGTAATCATGTCATCAACTACATAACCACTATTAGTCTTTGATTCTCAAGAGAATTCCAACAACAGAAGCAAGATAGCAAAAGTCAACTATCAGCTAAATCGTAAATGTGTGGTTGTTAGACCCTTTCACATCAAAAAGAAAAATGCATCTACGTCCAAATTTAAAACTGTTTAGTTTTTTTTTGTTTTTGGTTACTAACTGCTGAAGCTGATAGCTTAAACAAATTCACCAAACAAAATAACAGAATCATGGATAAGAAACCATTCGGGATGGGACAATCAAACAATAATCATAAACCATCGAATAATATTCGAAATCAAAAGGTACCGAAACCTATAGAAATTTCTTAATTAATTTTATAAGAAAAAATTTAAAAACAAACTGGAAGAACAAGGAAAAATGTAAACCCATCAACATAATCTCCAGTAAGAACAACGGGAATAATCAAAATGAAACTCTTAATTGATTTTTTAAATTTTAAGGGAAAAAGGTCATACCTATAGACCAGGTTGTCCTTAAAGAGCCAACAGCTCTGAAGTCAGAGTTCATTACATCTCGTTTACAAAATTTTATTATTATTCTTCATCTTTTCATTCGTCATCGTCTACTATCTTAATGTTGTGACATAAGAACTACAGTTATAATATTATGGCTGAAATTGCAAAAAAAAATACCTACCACCATGTGGACAATGAGAGTCAATAAAAGGGCTCACGAAAAGTGGTAGAAAAGCGGAAACGAGAGAGAAGAATGACCAAACGTAAACCGAGAACGGGAAAGACTGACAAAGGACCCACGCCTATGGAATGAGAAAATGAACCTGAGACTCGGAGAACTATCCTGAACGGGCAAGACACTCATTGATCTGTACAAGAATGAGAAGAGAAGGATCAAAATGACAGTCAAGTGGCATGATTGATAGGTAGTTGAATGACTCAGACGAGACAAGTTGACAGACCACCAAGTGATTGCGACTGGCTGGCTAAAACCACAAGAAATCATTAAGTGACTGTGATTGATTGACGATTGAATGAGACAGAAGAAAATGCTAAGTAAAGAAGAAAAAGAGGGTCATACCTGGCAGAAACATCCCCATGACTGGATGTGATTTCTAGGCATAATGAGTGCCTCCAAGACCATAAGGGGAGGATAATCATTCCCCTCATTTTTTATTATTATTCTAATCAGCTCATGTAAATTAGAAAGTCTATATAAGACCAGTGTATTAAGTGAAACTCATGTATTCCATACAACTCAGAACATTTACTCCTTACATTCTCTTGTTCTTAAACTGTCTCTCACTCATTAACGCTCATATAAATCATCATTTATCAATATTTTTCCCTTTGATCCATGATTAGCGAAAAAAAACTCAAGAGACTCACCCTATAAGACCATAAACATGCCTAGAACCAGATCCAACGCAGCCCTAAATGAGGGCAACGAAACCAGAAATGGAGGTGGCCACGTAAATCATTCAACCCCACCAACAAAAATGTTGTAGACGATCCTGAACGGGATGCATAAGATGGAATGGAGGAACGCTGAAGCAATACGTAACGCATTGCAGAATGTGCAAGATCAGATCAATACACTACAACAAGTACTTACAAAAATGAGAGTAAATGTCAGTCAAATGGTTTATGACGGTGAACGGGAAAATAATAATGAACAAGAAGCCCACTCTGGGGGCAACCGTCGAGACAGAAGATAAGGAGACCACAAGAACAGTAGAAACATACGACGGGAAGAGGAAGTCCACTCGTAAAACCTTGTGAAGGAAGCTACGGGAGAGGCTCGACAATCCCAAGTCATGTCAAAGGAAGCAATAGAAGAAGTGTTGGAACAAAAGATGATGGAAATGAGGAATCTTGGGAGTACAGGAAAAGCTGACCTCGAATGTCTTACCCGGACGCCATTAAGCCCACAAGTCCTAGCGATGCCCGTACCCAAAAAATCCATTGCTCCCAGATTCAAATGCTTCGAAGGAAAAACTGAACCCGTAGACCATCTTCGACGATTCAGATAAGACATGGCGTTGTACCAACATGATGACAGGTTGATGTGCAGAATGTTCCCCACTAGTCTAAATGTGATGGATTTGAAGTGGTATCACTCCTTGCCAATGCACTCGATCGGGAGCTTCGCTGTCATGTCCTCCGTTTTCATAGAGCAATACTCTATTTACCGCATGGTCATGAAAGACTTGGAACACCTGATGAAAATCTCTACCAAGGAAGAGGAGTCCCTGCGAGAGTACACTCATCGCTTTAAAGACAAGATGGCCAAGGACAAGAACTGTGACGACCGGTTCGCTAGATTCACCCTTTTTCGAGGATCTATTCAAAGTGAAACCCTTTTCTATGGCAGAAGTTTTCCAACGGGCGCAAGTGTGCATCACTATAGAGGAAGAAAATATGAGTATACAGAGAACAACTGGACATAAGAAAGAGGAATCGTGGAAACGAGAAAGAGGTATGAGACCCGAAAAAAGGAAGCATGAAGGAACAGAAAGAGGAGATGGGAAGAATATCAAGCAAGAAAGAATCATGTACCCAAGATGGGATCTTGACAGAGTCCACTCATAGGACAAAGTTTATGCACCGTTGACCGTTCCGGTCAACCAGATATTTGAGTCTATCAAATATAAACCTTGGTCAAAAAGACCAACCCCTTACCAAGGAACCAAGCTACATTGATAAAGGCAAGTACTACTACTACCACAAGAGCAATGAACGTTACACACGAGATTTGCTTAAAGATTATATTGAACAACCGATCAAGGAAGGATACCTTAGTCAATTCGTAAAGAAAGATGAACAGAAGCGGGAGGCTGAGAAATACAGTAATGTGGACGACAAACAAGACAAGGGGAACTAGCCCCTCCACATTGTTGACACGATTACAACATTAACCGAATAAGAAGGAACAACAAAAAAGGAAATGAAGATATACTGCAAGCGACCAATGTTAGAAAGACATACGCAAAAACCCTCAAACGTCAACGGGAATCTACTGATGGTGTTTGACTTTAGATCTGGAGCACGATGGGCACCATAACAATGCCATAGTCATCTCAATACAAGTTGGAAATTTTCTGTTGAGGAGAGTCATGGTAGACGATGGGAGTGCAGTGAACATCCTATACCGAGCAACCGTGGAGAAAATGTCCATCTGAGATCAAAAGCTGTAAGGGACTTCGTAGTCATTGATTGGTTTCAACGGAGCCATCAGCTACTAGGACGGAACTCTGACTCTCCTAGTGAATGCAACTCCGTTAACTATATAACCGAGTTCATGGTGTTGGGAACGACATTCCCGTACAACACGTTCCTAGGGAGGACCTGGCTCCACAGGCTGAAGACTGCACACTCAAAGTTCTACCAAGTGTTGAAGTACCCGTCACCAGAGAGACTGAAAATAATAAGAGGCGACCAAGCCGCGGCTTGCATATGTTCAATGACCACTTTAGAACCCGTTAAGAAAAAGTTTACGGAAAAGGCCGAAGGAAAAGGACCAGTGGATTTATTGCAATCGTAGGAAAATGGGCAATACAGCGCAAGGTACGAGGCGTGAGAAGAAACAGAGCTCATATGTTTGGAAGAAGGGACCTAGAAGATGACCAACATTGACGTCCATCTCGAGGAAAATGAGAAGAGGAAGTTGGTGAAATTTTTGAAGGAAAAAAGAGATGTATTTGCAGCAACGACACATGAGATGTCTGACATTCCAGAAGAGATCGTCTACCACAGGTTAAACACGGATCTCGCCGTAAAACCTATAAAACAAAAGAAGAGAAGCTTTGTCCCTGAACGAAATCAAGCGATCAAAGAAGAGGCCGAGAAGCTCTTGGCAGCGGATTTCATCAAGGAAGTAAACTACCTCGAATGGATAGCTAATGTGGTAATGGTGCAGAAGAAGAACGAAAAATGGAGAATCTGCTTGGACTTCACTGACCTAAGCAAGGCATGCCCCAAAGACGAATACTCGCTGCCAAGGATACGAGCTGCTCAGCTTTATGCATGCTTACTCAGGCTACAATTAGGTGAAAATGTTTCAACCTAATCAGAAAAAACTTCTCTCATTACTGTGTACGACGTCTATTTTTATAAAGTCATGCCCTTTGGTAAAAACATTGCAGGTGTGACTTATCAAAGGTTGGTGAACAAAGTCTTCCGCTAGCAAATTGGGAAGAATATGGAAATCTATGTTGATGACATGTTGGTTAAAAGTAAGAAGCGAGAATACCACATTTAGGACCTTGAAGAAGCCTTTTCTGTTTTAAGGTGAAATTTCCTGAAGTTGATCCCAAAGAAGTGCACTTTTGGAGTAGAGGTAGGAACGTTTCTTGGGCACCTAGTTACACAATAGGAGTTCAAAGTAAACCTGAACCATGTAAAGGAAATCATAGAAATGAAGTCCCCGCGGAACCTTAAAGGAATCCAAGGGTTAATAGAAAAATTATCTGCTCTATGAACAAATTCATCTCTAGGTCAACCGACAAATGCAAGGATTTCTTCGGGAGGTTGCAGAAAAATTCCACGAGCAGCTGGAATGAAGGGTGTGAAGAAGCCTTTGCCAAGAGTACTTAGCAACTCCACCCTCACTCTTCAAACCTACTCCTAGCGAGTTAGTGCAGTACTTATCAAAGAAGAGGAAAAGAAACATAAACATGTATACTTTGAGAGCAAAAGTCTTATAGTGACGCAAGAAAGAAGTTAAGGCCTTATTTTCGGGCCTACAACATCAAGGTATTGATGGATTCGCCCGTTAAAAGCCTTCTGCACTCAACGGAGGCAAGCGGGAGAATAGCAAAGTGGTCAATTGAGCTGAGCTAGTACGACATCAGTTACGAACTCCGAACTTTAATATAGGGATAAATATTAGTTGAGTTCGTGGCAGAGGCAGACTTCACTGAAGGGAAAGTTGAAAAGGAACCCCGTCAAACGGAGGAAGAAGGAACATGGAAACTCTTTGTTGATGGCACATCAAATAATATGGGAGCAGAGCGGGAGTAGTAATACAAACACCTTTCGAGAAAACATTGGAGCGCTTCATCTCATTCGGATTCAATGCTTCAAATTATGAAGCAGAATATGAAGCACTGATCGCGGGAGTATCTTTACTAGTAGGAATATGAGGTAACCGATGTAAAAATATTTTGTGAGTCCATGCTAATTGTGAAACAGGTCACGAGGGAATACATAGCCAAAGATGAATAGATGATGAACTACTTACAACGAGCAAAAGATCATCTCGATACGCTAAAAAATTATGAGATCCAACAGATCCCTAGAACATAAAACGGGCACGCAGATGCATTGGTGAATCCGAGATCTTCATTACGCTTCCCCTACAAAAGGAATGTCCCCATGGAATTTCTAAAGGAGCCAAGCATCTCGCTCCCGTGGAATAACATGGCTGATGTAAAAGTTGAACGGGAACCTAGTTGGCAGGCCGATATAATCTGCTTCCTTGAAGAAGGAATGCTTATTAAAGATAAACTACTTTTCAAGAAGGTGCAATGTCGCAATGTGCGTGCGACACGGAGCGGCGATTAAAAAATTTATTTTTTGAAGGAAAAGAGAAATTTGGAGTCTCCACCAATCATTTTAGGGTGTGATTGGTCACCCAATTTTAATATAAAAATTTTGGTCTACGAAAACTCAAAGTTGGTTCAAGAGTCGTTTGTGTGTGGGGAATGTATTACCACCCCACAACACCCATTATAAAATGGTTACCAAATTTTATCAAATGCTATCCAATTTTTTTATTTTAAGGCAAAGGTTAAAGAAATTCATTTTTGAATGTCCCATTTGATGCATTTTGTATAATAGAAATGAACAAAATAAATTACTTTTAATGGGTGGTTCAAAGACTATTGAAAAAAAATATATTTTTTGTATTCTTATATCTTTTTAAATTAAAACATTATTAGAGTTATTCTCGGTATCCCAAGAATAACTCTTCACCTCAGTTGTTCAAGAAGTTTGGTATCCCGAAAATCTCAAAGTCCATCGTCGGCTTTGTTTAGTGAAAATTAAATAATGGAAATAACAAAATCTAAATCTAATTATTAAAATTATAATCCACACATACATGAACATTAATTATAATAATAAGGGAATAATGCAAGAATCGCATTATAAGTTTGACGATGCAAGAATGCTAAATAAATAAACATGTAAAGGAAATAAATGTTAATAATTACAATAAAAAGGAAGTAAAAGAATAGAGGTAAGTTATAGAATGTCAAATTATAGAAAACATAAAATGTTGAGATTATATAAAACATGCATAAAAAAGCAATAATACAAGCATAAAGTAAAAACAATATTATGTAATATTGTTGTAGCAACGCAGCTCTTGCTGCAAGAGAGGAAAGTTTCCTCTATTGGGTGCAACAGAGGAGCAACAGAGGAAGTTCCTCTGTTGCTTTTTTTTTATACAATATAATATATTATAATATAATATAATAGTAATAATAATAATAATAATATTAAATAAATAAATAAATTGAAAGAAATATGATGAAAAACAAACAATAGATTTCTTTAACATAAATATGCCCATTTTTTATTTTTGACTACTTAGTCTATTAATTACCATTTTTCTTTCCTTCCCTCATTAGTCATTGATAATTAAATAGAAAAGGGGATGATCATGGATGATAATTAGTTCAAACAAATGTCACAAAATGATGAACATAATATTTTAAAAAGAAAAGACTTGTAGGAAAATTGAAAATTTCACAACTTAGATATTTGTAAAATCTTGTACAGAGGTTTTACTCTCTATTTTATGCATTGTTATGTGTGAGAAATTATCCTAGGGGATCTTTGCATCAAATGTACACTTTCAACCCATTAAAGGGTTGAATCACATTGGGTTAATTTTTCACCCCTCCAAAATTTTATCATCATCCTCATTAATTGAGTTGATGACAAAGACATCTCAATATCCAACTTGTAAAGAAATCATCAAAGCATGAAATTAAAATGTTAAGATTGAAAGGAGGAGAAATGATAAAGAATGAACAATCCACTTATGTATGAAAAAAAATATAAAAGATATCAACTACATGAATATAAAGAAGAGAGATGAACAAAATATATAATGAGCAAATGTACCAAACATTTAAGCTATCTTGAGAAAAAGAATAAAAGAAGATGAAGATAATAGAAGTATAGAATATCTTCCTCTCTCTAAAATCACCTCTCTTTCTCACTCCAACCCCTCTCTTTCTCACTCTAAAAAAAATGGCTTCCCTTTTTTTACTCCAAAGAGACCTCCCCTAAAGTGAAGACCTCATCCCTATTTATAGGCAAAATGAGAGTTTGCCTTTTTTACTTTTAGTCTTTTTTTCAATTTTTATTTTTTAGTCATTTTTTTCAATTTTTACTTTTTAGTCCTTGGACCACTTTTCTTATTTTAGTATTGGATTCGTTTTCAAATTATACATATAGTCATGGATTATTATATGAGCCAAAATAAAAAGTATGTATATTTCATGTATTAGACCGGATAAAATATGCTATCTATATAGTCATGGATTAGTTTTCAGAATGTGTACAAAGGTGTAGATAAGTATTTTGATCGGTACAAAAAAATAATATATGAAATAGGGAATAGAAACCTCGACTAAATAAGGCTCTATGAGATGGAATGAGAGCGAAATGGACCTGGATAGACACAGGCTTCGACTTCACTCAATGCGGGTTTGATTTAACTGAGATATTTGAAAAGAAACGGACATGGTTGGATGCAGGCTTCGACCTTGACTCAGTGCGGGTTCGATTTAACAGTAGATATTAAATGGACCAGACGCTGACACCGGGCTTCGACCGCGACGAAGTCGGGTTCGATTCAACCGAAGATATTTGAAAGGGAAAACGGACCTGGATGGATGCAGGATTCAACCTCGGCTCAATTCGGGTTTGATTTAACCACATTAATTGAAAGGAAATGGACCCGGCGCTGACACCAGGCTTCGACCTTGACTCAATTCGGGTTCGATTTAACCATATTAATTGAAAGGAAATGGACCCGGCGCTGACACCGGGCTTCGACCTCGACTCAATTCGGGTTCGATTTAACCATATTAATTGATGTTGAAGTTGACTTATGCAAGTCTCATGACAACAAAAGCTAGACTAATGCATGTTTTAAATGTTGGAAAGTCATGTGTGAATTTCGAAAGAATATCATTAAGTGATTCATGCACCTAAATTTGTCAGAACAACTAATGTGGTGTATGTCTATGCATTGTCATTCTTGAATATAAATGTAAAGTAGTGATTTTGAAAGCATGCATGCTATGCATGATTGTGAACCATTATAAAAAAATTATATGATGATTTTTAGCCATATCCAACACCCTTTAGAACAATCACTTGACCTAGGATCATGGACTCACAATGAAGTATCGAGCATATTTTTAGGAAAATGATATATCCTTATTTATTAGTTTATGCCCCAGTATTTGGCTCCATGTCAGTGATGAGTAATTTCTCTGCTTCTTTTCTGTACTTCTAATTGGGTAACCCTCCAATTGCGCTTTAGCTTTTGTCATGCGCATATTGACCTTTCTCGTGATGACTTTTTAGATTTTACTTTGCAATCATATCACCTTTCTTAGTTCCAATTTTTTTTCAATTAGCTTTCAACTAACCAAGTTTATGCTTCTGAGTTATTTCAAGAGTAATTAATGATATCTTAGAACTGAGAGGAATAAGAAATAATGGAAATAAAGAGAAGATGAAATATATGTATTTGTCAATTGGGAAAGAAAGAAGGAAAAAAAGGCTCTTCATTGATGATGAACAATGTTTACAAACGATGGTTTGGAAAAAGAAAAAAATGTAAAAAGAATTTCTCCAGTATTCGAGACAGCTTTATTTTTTTAAACATTTTTTTAACTTTATTTTTCCCATACTTAGAGTGGTCAAACGAAGTACTTCTTGACTGCATCAGAATTAACCGTGTGCGGTAAATCATCTCCATCCATGTTTGTTAGTATGAGAGCTCCTCCCGAGAAAGCTTTCTTGACAATGAAAGAGGTCCTTCATAATTTGGGGTCCACTTCCCCCGGTGATCCTTTTGATATGGGAGTATCTTTTTTAACACCAAGTCTCCTTCTCGGAAACATCGGGGACATAATTTTTTGTCATATGCGTGCATCATTTTTCTTTGATATAATTGCCCTCTACATAATGCAGTCAATCTTTTTTCCTCGATGAAATTCAATTGCTCATGTCGTGTCTGTACCCACTCTGCTTCTTCTAATTTCACCTCCATTAAGACTCTGAGGGAGGGAATTTCCACCTCAATTGGAAGGACCACTTCCATGCCATATACCAAAGAGAATGGCTTTGCCCCAGTTGATGTTCGGACTGATGTGCGGTACCCATGCAGTGCAAATGGGAGCATCTCATGCCAATCTTTATAAACCTCTGTCATCTTCTCTATGATCCTTTTTATGTTCTTATTGGCTGCTTCCACTGCTCCGTTCTTTTTCGGACGATAAGGAGATGAATTATGTTGCTTAATTTTGATTTGCTCACATAATTCTTTCATCATCTTGTTATTTAAATTTTTCCCATTATCTGTGATGATCCTTCCAGGTAGACCACATCGACAAATTATCTCTTTTTTAATAAACTTAACAACCGCACTTCTGGTTACACTAGAATAAGAACTTGCCTCCACCCATTTGGTAAACTAATCTATAGATACCAAAATGAAACGATGCCCGTTAGAGGCTTTGGGTGTAATGGGACCAATGAAGTCTATGCCCCACATAGAGAACGGCCAAGGCGCGGCCATTACATGTAAAGGGGATGCGGGTACGTGAACTTTATCCGCATAAATTTGACATTTATGACATTTCCTGGCGTACTTGATGTAGTCGGATTCTAGAGTTAACCAATAATATCCTGCTCTCAAGATTTGTTTGGCCATCATATATCCATTAGCATGAATTCCACAAATTCCTTCATGAACTTCCTCTATGATTTGATTCGCTTCCCTTGCATCAACACATCTTAAGAGCACCATATCATGGTTTCTTTTGTAGAGTATTTCACCATTCAAGAAGAAACCCATGGACAATTTTCTAATAGTGCGTTTATCATTCTCAGAAGCTTTGGATGGATATTCTCCATTCTTTATATACTGTTTGATGTCGTAATACTAAGGTCTTATGTCTGGCTGTTCTTCAATGCTCATACAGTGAGCAGGAAAATCTTGCTTCTCAATTTTTATGGGTTGAACTTCTTCCTTAAAGTCCGCAGCGAACATGGACGCTAGAATTGCCAGCGCATCTACGATTTGATTATTCTCTCTAGGTATATAGTCAAATGAGATCACTTCAAAAGTTCGACTTAACTTAGTGACATGTTTTTTATAAGGTATTAGCTCTAAGTCTCTAGCTTCCCATTCTCCGTTTAGTTGTCGTATCACCAATAGCGAATCTCCGTACACTGGAAGCTTCTTTATCTTCATATCACAAGCTGCTTGAATTCCCATGGAACATGCCTCATATTCTACTACATTATTTGTACAGTCAAAGCATAGTTTTGTCGTGAATGGAAAAAATTTCCTTTAGGTGATATGAGGATTGCCCCAATTCCATGTCCTATATCATTAGATGCACCATCAAATAACATTGTCCACAATTCTGGGTCTGTAGATTCTTCTTCTAGATAATCAGCAAGTACGCTTCCTTTTATCATATTCTGTGAGTAACATTTACCATTTAGCAGTCCGTCTAGAAAGTGGCGGCTTTTCAAAGATATACTTGATAGGGTTCATCTTTGAAGTTAACCAAGTGGTGTGGTATAACAGATATTGTCTAAGCCGATGAGCAACCCAGGCCAAAGCACAACACGTTTTTTTTCCAACATCGAATAATTAGCCTCATAATTTGTGAACCTTTTGCTTAAATAGTATATTGCTTGTTCTTTCCTTCCAGAAGCGTCATGCTGACCAAGTATGCAACCCATGGATTTTTCTGTTACTGTAAGATACAAAATGAGTGGACGTCCTGGAGTTGGAGGAACAAGTATAGGCGGATTTTCCAAGTATTTCTTGATCTTCTCAAAAGCAATTTGACAATCATCATTCCATCATTCTGTATCACTTTTGCGGAGAAGTTTAAAGATAGTTTCACAAGTTGCAGTTAGCTGTGAGATGAAACGGGCTATGTAATTTAATCTCCCCAAGAAACCTCTAACTTCCTCTTGAGTTTGAGGCGGCGGCATATCAATGATGGCTCGAACCTTATCAGGGTCAACTTTTATTCCTTCCTTACTCACGACAAAACCAAGTAGTTTCCCTGAAGACATTGCGAATGTATATTTTGTCGGGTTAAGCTTTAACTGGAACTTTCTCAACCGTCAAAATAGTTTTCGTAGAGTGACCGTATGATCTTCCCCTTGACGTGATTTGGCAATCATATCATCAACGTACACTTCGATTTCTTTATGCATCATATCATGAAACAATGTTACCATTGCCCACTGGTAAGTCGCCCCTGCATTCTTCAGACCAAATGGCATAACCTTATAACAAAATGTACCCTACAAAGTTATAAAAGTCATCTTTTCACGGTCTTCAGGAGCCATTTTGATTTGGTTATACCCCGAAAAACCATCCATGAAGAGAAGGTTGAATGTCCTGCAGTTTTATCTACTAAGACATTGATATGGGGCAATGGAAAATTATCCTTGGGGCTTGCCTGATTTAAATCTCTATGATCGACGCACACCCTTACTTTCCCATTTTTCTTCAGCACTGTGACTATGTTAGCAACCCATTCAGGGTATTTTACTACTTCTAGAAAATCTGCATCTACTTGCTTTTGAACTTCTTCTTCGATCTGTACCAGCATGTTTGGTTTCATTTTCCTTAACTTTTGTCGCACTGGTTTACTTTCGGGTATAAGTGATAAATGATGAACCACGATATCAGTGTCTAGACCTGGCATATCTTGGTAAGACTATGCAAAGACACCAATATACTCTTTGAGTAAGTCAATTAATTCTCGGAGGCCTTGGCTTGTCATAGAAGTGCCGATTTGGACTTCTTTCGTCTCTTCCTCCAATCCCAAATTTATCACCTCCGTTAAATCTTGGTATGGTTGAGTTATTTTTTCATCTGACTCTACCATTTTTAACTTTTTCGGAGATGGTTTGAAATTATCCTCGTCACTTTCACCTGACTCTACGCTAAGAATGTGATTGTCAAAGTTGTTGCTTATGCTCTTGTTTTCAAAATCACCGTTCTCGAACCTGAATCGGATTATTGGATGAAAAGAAGGCGAAAGAAAAAAATACAATGCATGAGTATGAACAACATTTCAGAAATGAAAAAAGTAGACATAAAAGGAAGAACAAAAAGAACTGGAATTATATTTATCATCAGCCAAAGGAGACGAAACAAGTTTTTAGATTTTCATTCAAAGAGATGACATGAAATAGACGAGAACATAGACCCATAACAATGACATTCCTAAGGCATTGGGTATAATCATTAGAGTTTTGGCATGAACACATTACTCTTGAAAATTCTCGAGAAGCATTGGTAGTTCGGTGACGTCCCAATTGTTAAGTTCATGATCTGAATCGTATCGTAAAACCAAGTCCTCTGTACTTGAACTTGATGATTTTCCCAGGATTGCGGATATTGAAAGCTCGGCGATATCATCTTCAAGGTTGTACTGCTCTACTATAACCGGTTCTTCGAATGAAATTCCCCCACTTCTAAAGAATTTAGAAATATGGGGTATAATTGCCATTTCCACATCGAATTCCCTATTTTCAAGCCTAGCAATCCTCTTTTCTTTCTTTTGAGCTTCCACTCTCCCTCTATCAGCCTTGGTCGATCTATATCCAAGTCCAAACCTTGGCTCATTCTTGTCCCAGTCAATTAACTTATTATGCCTTGATGCTCACTCCCGAGTCCCTTACCTGGCTAGTATCCCCCTTTGATCATTAACCTTGCAACCATCTGAGATGCTTTTGATAGGTTTGGCGTTGGAGAGGGTTTCCCACTAGCAACAAACGTGGTGTTCGCAATCTCAAATGATCGAAATGAGCACTCCAATGCTTCCTCTGCCGCTTCGACATATGGCATGGTGGCTGGCTTGGATACCAAAAAATCTTCTTCCCCATATATACAAATGAGTTTATGATCCATTATGAATTTCAGCTTCTGATGTAAGGAAGAAGGTACTACCCCAGCAGAGTGAATCCATGGTCGACCCAAAAGGAAACTGTACGTTGGATTTATGTCAATCACTTGGAAAACAATATTGAATATGCATGGTCCGATTCGAATATGTATATCTATGTCTCTGATTACTTCTCTTCGGGTACCGTCGAATGCTCTTACTATCATCATGCTCGGCCGCCTATGTGTCACGTCCACTAGGAGCTTTGCTAGTGTGGATCTTGACATTACATTTAGAGATGAGCCATTATCAATCAATACTTTTGCAACAATATAATCCCTACATTTACGGATATATGTAAAGCTCTGGTGTGCCCAGTACCATTGGCCGGGATTTCATCATCTGTGAAAGTGATAAAATTCGGTGCGGTAATATTTTTCACAATTCCACTCAACTTCTCCACCGTAATGTCATGACAGACATATGCTTGATTCAAAACCTTCAATAATGCTTGGCGATGTGGTTCAGAATTTAGAAAGAGTGACAATAAAGATATGCGAGCAGGTTAGCGATTAAGTTGTTCGATCACCTTATACTCGCTTTGCTTGATGAGCTTCAAAAATTCACATACTTCTTCAGACACTGCTCTTTATTTCTCCGTACCTCTTATTATACCTGGGTCTATCACTTGGCCGCCATGCATTTCTCCTTGGAATTCATGACCATTGTCACCTTCTTTGGCCTTCCCTTTCCTTTGCCTTCCAAACACATCGCTTTTATCCGTTTTCAAAACTTCTGGCGTGTAGCATCTTCCACTCCTCGTCATCCCACCTACTCCCAAAATATTAGTTATGGGGAGATCGAGGTCAGACGGATTTAGCTCTTGAGTTTTGTCATTACCGCTTGTAATAACCTCATATCCATACGTCCATGGTACTGCTCTCGAATCTTTGTAAGCGAACGCACCCGGTATTTGAATGGTGATAGGCATCGGTGCATAATACATAGTGGTGTGAGTTGACTTTTCCTCGTAATGTATTGTGAGAGGTTTTGGGATATAGGACGACATTTCAACATTAACTTCAGATGATTCTTTAGTTGTCATGAGGACTAAAGAGTCATCTTTTTAGTATTCCCTTTCTCCTTTATGACTTATTGTAAGTAATTTTGCATCCAACAACTTTTGCACTTCTTTTTTAAAATCAGCACACTCCTCATTTGTATGCCCCGTCACCTTCTTATGAAACAAACAATCGAAATCATGCATAGGCTTCCTAGAAACGCCCTCATCCTCTGAGCGTGTTGGGTAGGTGTACCATGCTCTAGAAAGAAGATGGAAAAGTGTTTCCATTGACGTGCTCACATCTTTCACGTCCCTCTTTCCATATGAAAAATATTCCCCAATTGTATTTACGGCAGGATTCCCATGATTTGGTAGAGGGTTGGAATTGATATCTGGATTCCCATTAGCCTTTTTGAAATTCAACCATCCAACCTTGATCAGTGCCTGTACTCTACCTTTTAATGTCGTGCAATTCTCAGTCGAATGTCCCACTGCCCCAGCATGATACTCACAGCGAGCAGTCAGATCATACCACCTTGGGTATGGTGGTTGTAGAGGTTCATAAGGAATTGGCACCAATTGATTATTCCGTATCAATTGAGGTAAGAGTTCTGTATATGACATGGAGATTGGATCATATTGGATAAAACGTTGATTATTTCTATTTCCCCTAAGAGGCTGATAAGCCTGACCTACATTTTACTGGTGAGCCGGTGGTCTGAAACCAGGTCTTGGGTTATTTTGAAATGTTAATTGTTGAGAGTGATAATTGTACGGAATTTGTGAGGTATTAGCCACATATGATGTCATAGACTTGGGTCCTTCCCTATACTTTGAAAATCCTGATCCCAGGTTCACAGCTTGTGATGGGTACCCGGAATTGATCATCTGCACATCTCCTTCTTTTCGCTTCAATGGAGGCCCCTTTTTTACTGACGATGTATATGATATTATTTCCAAAATTCTTCCATTCTTTATCCCATACTCAATCCTTTCACCGATCACTATGATGTCAGAGAAGTTGTTTGAAGCATTTCCAATCATCCTGTCATATAATGGAGGTCTCAAGGTGTTAATAAACATTCCATCCATCTCCTTGTCTGACAATGGGGGTTGTACCTGAGCAACTAATTCCCTCCACCTTTGTGCATATTCTTTAAAACCTTTTGTGGGATTTTTTTCCATCCTTTGTAAGTCCAAACGATCAGGGGCTATGTCTATGTTGTACTTATATTGTCCTCAAAAAGCATCTGCTATATCTTTCCACCTCCGAATATGTTGGTTATCCAATTGGATATACCAACGAGATGCGGCCCCCATCAGGCTATCTTGAAAGAAATGAATCAGCAGCTTATCATCATTTGCACAAGCAGCCATTTTTCTGTAGTACATAATAAGGTGACTTCTAGGGCACATACTACCATCATATTTTTCAAACTCAGGTAGTTTGATTTTATGTGAGATGTACACATCAGGGACCAAACATAATTGGATGGCATCAATGGTACCGTATACATCAGATCCTTCAATAGCACGTAATCTCTCCTCCAGAAAGTCCAATTTATCTTTCGATCGTGGGTCATCACTTGGCTTGGTAATAGGCTTCTGCATCTTTGGGTCATCGACATCGGTTATGATGATTGGCTTATTAACCAGTTCGCCTTGTGGAGTGAAAGCTTGGTTGTGACCACATGCCATCGCGGATGGGTTGTACTTAGTTTTCCCTGTCTGCATTGTTTCCTGGACATTTGGAAATGGATGATGTTGGATATTTATTGGCGGTGAAGCATGCTGAAACTGGTCAACCTGATGACGTTGATAGGTTGGAGTGAACCCATGAGGGTAAAATGGAGTATCGTTTGACAGTTGATTTTAATATGATTGAGCCCCTTGCGGATTTTCAAAACATGCATTTCCCTTACTTGCGGAGAGGAGTTCGAGGACTTTAGCCATTTGCTCTTTTAGCTCCCTAATCTCTTCCTTCATTTCCTCTCGTGATTGCTCTCTTTCTTGCTAGTCCATGACCCTAACTTAAGCTCGAGTTCGATAGGGATGTCGAAGTTGTCGGGCTATCTTTGGAAAATTTCTTTAAAATAAATAAAAATAAAGCAATGAGATATAGATTTTTGTTAATAAAAAGAAGATACTGCGCAAAGTGAAAGTTCTAAAGTAATCAATTTCATTCAACTAGTAGAGCCATCCACTACATTTGAGTATGTAGAAGTCAATTACATTACTTCATAACATGAGTTCATACAAAACGACCAAAATGACCCAAATCCCGGTTGACCTCTTCCAAAAATTTAGACAAGTTCTCCCCATTAGGATGGATGGGCAAGACATTTTTCTTCAAAAATGAAGCTTGTTCCGCCAAATTGCCCGCTCTCACAGCCATGCCTTTAAGCCATTCCACAGCCTGCCCAGATCGTTGTCGAATCGAGTTGTACTCTTGTTGTAGCAACTGATAATCATATCTCAGTATATCAACATTAGCGTCATTGTTTCTTGCCAACCTCTCTGCCACGTTCTGATAAGCTCTAACTTGGTGCTCAAGGCTTGCGATGACTTTCAATAATTCTTCAGAATCATTTGTTGACTCAGTCTTTTTAACTTTCTGATTCTCTAAATCAACTTGCAAATTATCAACGATTCGTCGTAAGGCGTCATATTGCTCTTCTAACTCGATGATGTACGCATTTTTCTTATCAACAGTTCCCTTCACCTCTTCTAGAATTTCTCGTACCAGTTTATTTTCCCTCTCTAACTTCACGATTTGATCCTCTTGTTCGTAGATTACCCCTCGTAAGTTCTCATTGTCTTCCGCCATCTTTCTAATTTTGTTGCCCAATTGGCGAGTGTCAGTTCTCAACTCTGAGTTTTTCCGCTTTAGATACGCCTGATCCTCAACCTTATTTCTTAACTCTTTGAGTCGTTCTTCAGCTTCGATTCTGTGTTTCTCAGACAAATTTACCTCGACTGCTAGTCGTCTTTTTTCTTCCAAAAGGGCTAGAACTTTTTGACGCTCCTCATATAACTCATCTAGCTCCTCCTTTTTAGCAACCTTTTGATGAACTTCCAGTGATTTTGCTGATGGTACATCCTCAATTGGTTTCTACTCTCAAGCCATGCTTCATACTCATTTGTGCAGTTCATGCGATTCTTCTCATTCCGCATCCTTCTTGTTATTTTCCAAGCTCCAATTAGCTGCTGTAGTTTTTGTTCAATTTCTTGAGAATCGTAACTAACCTCAATATCCTTCAATGCATGCGTGGTAGGGACAAACTGTCTCATGTATAATTGACAGAGTACCATTAACGGAGCATAACTAGTACAACCCCATGGTCCCGGGAGCGGAACCCATTGAAAATCACCACATCTGTAGATCATTGGTGTTAACGGCATCCAATGGGCTTTCCAAATAACATCATCATCTTTCAAATTGGATCGGTATGAGAGCCAAGCCCCTTTTTTGGGAAACTGCGGATTCCATTTGGCCATTCCAAATTCTGCAATAGGGATCCTCGTCTTCATCCATGAATTTGAGAACTTAACTTGAGGACACTTGAAATCTAGCGGACATCTTAGATGGCTGAGAGGCCCTTTTATGGAACAGAAAAGTAACTTAACTCAAAATAAAAAGTAACTATAGTAAACTAAAGTAACTACACACAATTATTACATGATTACAAAAGTGCATGATTACAAAAGTTTTGATAAGGTAGGATAGCGTGGAGCGACGAGCATCATCCACTTGTGCGGTTTGGCGAAGCTACTGTGAAAATATTTGGTTGCTTCTGTTTAGTGCTTGATAGCTGGTCGGGTCATATCTTTCCTTTTCCTTTATTATCTTTGTCTTTCTCGAGTTGGTATGAGATAATGGACGCTAATGAATCCCAAAAGTCAGCAATGGTTGGCTCTGGTGGGTCCACTTCTGGTGTCGGATCTGGTAAGTCATCATTGGGATCTTGACTCTCGCCAGCAAGGATGCTAAAGGCGGATCTGGTAAATCTGTTCTACATCCTTGCTGGCGAGAGTCAAGATCCCAATGATGACTTACCAGATCCGACACCAGAAGTGGACCCACTAGAGCCAACCACTGCTGACTTTTGGGATTCATTAGCGTCCATTATCTCATACCAACTCGAGAAAGACAAAGACAATAAAGGAAAAGGAAAGAAATGACTCGACCAGCTGTCAAGCACTAAACAGAAGCAACCAAAGATTTCCCCAGTAGCTTCGCCAAACCGCATAAGTGGATGATGCTCGTCGCTCCACGGTATCCTACCTTATCAAAACTTTTGTAATCATGCACTTTTGTAATCATGTAATAATTGTGTGTAGTTACTTTAGTTTACTATAGTTACTTTTTATTTTGAGTTAAGTTACTTTTTTGTTCTATAAAAGGGCCTCTCACCCTTGTTGAGAAGTAGACACTTTTCCTTGTCAACATTTTACAGGGGTCAACGGTCTTAACGCGTTGGTGAGAGGCCCTTTTATAGAACAGAAAAGTAACTTAACTCAGATCAAAAATAGTTACGGGTTTGTGAGGTATATACTCCTGTTGAATACGATTTAATAGTTCTTTCATACTGTAATTTTCTACAGGTTTTATCTCAGGAGTGGAATATTCCTTGTAACACGTTTCTAAAAACTTGAGTTTCATTTCCGGATCAGTTATTTGATCAGCTGTGGCAAGAAGAGATCGTTGAGTGTTAGTTAATACATTTAGACCTGGTCCTTTCAGATCTAAACCGTTCATCTCAACTATTGCCTTCCAATAATTGGTTTCTGTTATGGTATTACAGTTTTTAGAGCTACAGCAAGGTTGATCAGGTTGTTCAGATGTGGCAGAAGAATCAGACTCAGATGCAGAAATATATGCAACGTCATCATCTGAATTGGTAGTAAAACTGTCGTCAGAGAGGCAGTTCAGAATTTTTTGTTGTGTTTCTTCATCGAGAGCTAACTCATGAAGTTTCCTTTTGAATTTAGATCAGCATTTATTGGCGAAATGTCCAGTTAAGCTACACTTATAGCAAATGGCTTTGACTTTGCTGTTATGAGATTTCTGGTGTGGTTCATATCTATGCTTGGACTCTTTATGTCTGAATTTCTTTTTCGAAAAGTATTTCTTATGCGGTTTAGAAGGCTTTGAGAAATTTCTATGAGGTTTGGATGATGAAGAAGTGGGTGGATATTGGATTTTAGTATCGTAGACAAATTGATTACAAAATTCGCCTAATTCTTTTCTGTTGTCAAGATTCTGACTTTTCATCATATGTTGTAGTTTCATATCATTGCATAATCCTAGTCCTTCTTCTATGACTAGGGCAATGAGATGTCCATAAGTATATTGATCATAAGGAATATCCATTTGATCGTGTTTATCACGGAGTTTTCTTCTTACTCTTTCAGCAAAAAGACTTGGGAGGCCATCAATGAACTTTGCCTTACAGTGTTCATTGTTTGCATCACTTCTTTGCATGACTTTCATTAGAAATACATCCTTATACCATCTGAAGTGAGTCAGAGAATGGCATCTCAGATTTTAGAGAAGTTCTCTGTGTCTATCAGTATTGACAATTCCTGGGCCAAGGAAATGGTGAATAATGGATTGGGCCAGGGTATAACAGGCATTTTCAGTTCTGGTATGGGTACCAATAATTGGGTCAATATTTATTTTGAAAGAGTTTAAGATTTCTTGGCGTTGACTTTCAGTGAGACAATTGTCCTACCAGCCTTTCAGCGTTCCTATGAAACCATTGACCAAGAACCTGCAGATCTGGTGATCCGTATTCTCATTCTGCTTACACACAGAAGAGTACATGATCATTTGATGAATGGTCTCGAAGACCTGATATTCTGTTTTACCATCTATGTTCCATTCATAGATAGTTTTGCCATGGTAAGATTTCTGAGAATGAAGAAAGTCTTCTTCATATAATATATCTTGGGGAGTAGGTCTAGGATAATAATACCTACTTGGTCCAGTTAAAGCCATACGAGTAGTAGGCCTTTTTGAATAGCTAGAAGAGAGTTTATTGATGGAATCATCAAAATTCTTTTGAATATCTAAAATTTAATAGAGGGAATATTCTTCAGGTTCTTCAGGATTAGGTGACTCATCCTAATTCATCATGTTCAGCTGTCCTGAAGATGATTCAGGTATGGAGTTCTTATCAGGTGTTGAGATCTTCAGATTCTTAATCTTATCCATAATGGTTTCCATGAAATCATCCTCCTTCTTACTAGATTTTAATTTAAAATTCTAAACATCTAAAGGAGGTTTAAGCATTACTGGTTCAATCGTAATTTTGGGTTTTTCTGGTGGAGGAGTTTTAGCTTGTATCTCCTGGATTTGGGAAACCTGTTCCTCAATTCTAGTTAACTGTGTTCCTACAGTTTGAAGGAAGAGGTTGGTATAGTTGTTCTGTTTGGTTAATGGTAGAATATCTTTTACCTTAACAATATCTTGATGGTTAGTCTTATTTGGAACCTCAGTATAAGGGTTAATGACCAATGGTTTTTGGTCACCTTGTCCTGGAGCAAGCTCTAAGGATAAGGGTGGTGGATGAATAGCTTGGTAGGTTCTACCCGTTGTGGTTATCCATGTTTTCTGTATATGGGTAAGAAGTTGTAACTATTGGTCATCTTTAATTTGACTTTGAGTGAGCTAGTAATACCATTCAGGGAAAGACTGAAGGCGTTGATCCTATTCTAATTGGAAGTAGTATAGGTTCTTAAGATCTAAGAGCTGTTGCGGATTATGGTTGGCGAAATACCAATCTCTAAAATCCTTATATGTTGGTTGCATAAAGTCCTGGTGAAGACTTTGTCTTAACATACTATTGGGTGTAAAATCCATCTAAATATTGAATTGCATGTCACTTGCGGTTGGGCTCATTGGCCTTCTGTTTATGGTGGATTCATAAACACCATGAGGAATCTGATTTTCACTGATGTGAATGCCTCTAATCTGATCCTCCAGGGGAAAAGAATGATCAGATTCCTCTGATCCATGAGGTTCAGTGACTGAGGCCCGAGAAGATTCAGGGATGTCCACCTGATAGAGAGGAATACTATGGTGGCTGAGACTGGAAGGACTTCGGGTCAAAGGCAGAGGTGGCTTCTGAAAACGAAGATAGACGTTGCCACCTTGAGTTTGGATGACATCTTCAAGGGATTGTCGGATGACAGGTCTGGTAGGGACAACCTGGGGAATTTGCCAGGTGTCAGGAAATGTGATGTCAGACTAGGGAATCATGCGAGGAGCAGACACTTGGCTGTTAAATAGATTAGTATCAATGAGGACGGTATGTCCTTGCTCACTTTGCTTTCTGGTGTAAGGATTCAAGGTTGTCAAAACTTTAAGATGAATCCTAAAGAGGATAGCAAAGGGAGACGATCGTGGAAGATAATCATAGCCATGTGACTGAACTCTAAGTTCAAGTACTTTGGCTAGATTGCTGTCAGATAGCACAATACTTAAATTCAGATAAATATTAAAATAAACAGGTCCATGAGATAAACTAGTTTCTATGGCTCCCATAAGGGAAGCTTTCCAGTTCAGACACCTACCCTCTCTAAGGGTGCGTTGTATGCTGGTATTCTGTCCAAACAGAGTTTAAGGTTTTAATGCAATTTGCACTAAGCCTATATGCACATATTTATATTTTTGCATGAATGGATATAAATCATGCAAATGCAACAGATATAAAACATCATCATTATGCTGTAATGGAATGGCATATTCAAATGTTTTAATTTTTTTACGGCTAGTGAAATCAAAAGTTCCAATTTTATATATTGTTTCAGGTTTTACCTTAGGTATAGTCCATTTATCTAAGGCTTCTTTTACATCTTGATATGCAATTAATTCGGTTACTGTATGAGCTACGGATTGTATAGATGCAGAGCTAAGGTCAGACATGTGTATGTGTGACCATGCATGCCTAATGTAAAGAGGATATAAACAGCACTATAACCAAGACTTAATCATGGCTCTGATACCAACTTGGGGCTAACCAACACGCACCCATCATGTGAGGAGGCGAAACACTGTAGGTCCAGTCAAAATTAAAGATGACCAATAGTTACAAGTTCTGACCCATATACAGAAAACATGAATAACCGAGGAATAGGTCGCAGCTCTCGTGGGCGCGGACGTGGCAGAACAAATCTACAATATCCGAATGATGGGATTTTCTGGCCATCAGAATTCCCCAGTGTACAAAGGGCTACTCGCAAGAGTACAAAAGAAGTCCTCTTGACACCAGAACAGTACATTATTAACCGAATATATGAGGAAATAATCCTCACTATCGAACCAAATGATGAAAAATGGATGGAAGATCCATGGGAGATAAAAACTCGTTATCTCTCCACACACATACATACATACACACACACATACACACATACATCCATACATACATGCATGCATGCATACATACATACATGCATGCATACACACACACATACACACATACAGACATACATACATGCATGCATACATACATACATACATGCATGCATGCATACATACATACATACATACATACATACATACATACATACATACATACATATATATAATATAATTTCTTTTTTATATATAATATAATATAATATAATAGTAATAATGATAATATTATTATTAAATGAATAAATAAATTGAAAGAAAAATGATGAAAAACAAACAATAGATTTTTTTAACATAAATATGTCCATTTTTTTATTTTTGACTACTTAGTCTACTAATTATCATTTTTCTTTCCTTCTCTCATTAGTCATTTCTAATCAAATTGTAAAAGGGATGATCATGAATGATAATTAGTTCAAACAAATGTCACAAAATGATGAACATAATATTTTAAAAAGAAAAGACTTGTAGGAAAATTGAAAATTTCACAACTTAGATATTTGCATAATCTTGTATAGAGGTTTTACTCTATATTTTATGCATTGTTATGTGTGATAAATTATCCTAGGGGATCTTTGCATCAAATGTACACTTTCAATCCATTAAAGGGTTGATTCACATTGGGTTAAAATTTTCACCCCTCAAAAGCTTTATCATTATCCTCATTAATTGAGTTGATGACAAAGACATCTCAATATCCAACTTGTAAAGAAATCATCAAAGCATGAAATTAAAATGTTAAGATTTAAAAGAGGAGAAATGATAAAGAATGAACAATTCACTTATGTATGAAAAAAATACAAAAGAAATCAACTACATGAATATGAAGAAGAGAGATGAACAAAATATATTATGAGCAAATCTACCAAACATTTAAGCTACCTTGAGAAAAAGAATGGAAGAAGATGAAGATAATAGAAGTGTAAAATCTCTTCCTCTCTCTAAAATCACCTCTCTTTCTCACTCCAACCCCTCTCTTTCTCACTCTAAAAAATGGCTTCCTTTTTCTTACTCCAAAGAGACCCCCATTAAGTGAATACCCCATCCCTATTTATAGGCAAAATTAGAGATTGCCTTTTTTACTTTTAGTCTTTTTTTCAATTTTTATTTTTTAGTCCTTTTTTTCAATTTTTACTTTTTAGTCCTTGGACCACTTTTCTTATTTTAGTTCTTGGACCACTTTACTAAGTGGATCGAGGCTGAAGCCTTTGTCATAATTCGAGAGGAAGATGTAAATGGGTTCCTATGGAAAAAATTTGTGTGCAGTTACAGGATCCCCCAGATCTTGGTATCTGACAACGGACTTCAGTTCACCAGAGACTTAGTAAGAACATTTAGTGAAGAACTGAAAATCACAAACTACTTCTCCACGCCTTACTATCCATAGGGGAATGGGAAAGCAGAGAGATCAAATAAGGTTATTCTTGACAACCTGAAGAAACGACTAGAGTCCGCTAAAGGAAAATTGGTGGAAGAGCTGCCCGCAGCTTTGTGGGCATCAGAACAACTCCTAGAGAAATGACAGGCGAACCCCGTTCGTGCTAGCATACAGAGCAGAAATAGTCATTCCGATGAAAATTGGAAGCTCCACCATCAGATCCGAGTTAAATGAACAATAGAACGAGAGAACTCCTAAGAAATATTCTCGATGAACTGGAGGGAAGACGGGAAGCGGCCCTGATCAGAATGACCCATTACAATAAGAAAATGAGATATTATTTTCAGAAAAAAGTAAGGAAGTGGGAATTTTAGATGGGAGATCTGGTCCTCAGAAAAATCTTCCTGACGGAAGGGAAGCTAGAGCCAACATGAGGAAGCGACTATTACCACCTAAAAATAGGAGAAGGAGTGGAATTACAGATTCCATGGAACACGGTTCATCTGAAGAAATTTTTTGTGTAAAGAATGTAAAAACTCATTATAAGTGGAACACATATCTTGTGGTTTTTTTCTCGCAAGAGTTTTTCACGTAAAAATATTGGTGTCATTCTTCTCTCCTCAGCTAAATCATCACTGAAAATGGAAATGGGGGCCTAAAAAGTCCTTGGGAGGGGCAGTTCATAAGTTATATTCCTAGAAGGAATTAAGGGCATAAAAAGTCAGTGAAATGAGCAGTTCATAAGTCATACTCTCAGAAGAAATTAAAGGGCATAAAAATCCTCGGGAGGGGCAGTTCATAAGTCCTACTCCCAGAAGAAACTAGGGGCATGAAAAGTCCTTGAGAGAGGCATCTTATAAGTCCTACCCTCAAAAGAAAAAATGTCTAAGAAAGGAAAATACATGGAAACGGACAAGCTCAAAGGGGCTCGCTCTCACAACAACGATAAAGAAATTACAACAAAAGGAATCGAAAATACCTGCACCAGAATATGGCTCATGGTGATGACCTTATCGTAGACGGACATTTGGCGGAGTGCTAGAGCATCCATGTCAAACATGATCCCCTCCGCATCCACGTGTGAAGAATGGGGATCCTTTAGGAAGCTGACATTGGCGGGAATCGATGGAGCCGCGGGGTATCGCTGCCACCTCCAGACACTTGTATCCTTAGATAGACACGGGGAACTAGAGGAAGGAGGGGTTGACGTCCTGGAAGATGTGGAAGGGGGGTGTGACGGTCCTCCCTAGAATATGAGAAGCCTCAATAATGGGGGTAAGGAGATCGACAACGACAAATGGGAGGATAACATTAAAAGCGGGAACGAGGGGAGTGACATCACCTGAGATGCTTCCTGATGAACTGGAAGCCCCCGTTTGCTTTCGTTTGTTCTCACCAGGCATCCCCCATAAGTTGCTTCACAGGCGCTTCAACATTTCGAGTTCTTCTCGGGCAACGCGGAACAGGGCTTCCTCCTTCGCTTCACTTCACGTTCTCTTTCATCCTCGTCCTCTCATTCATATTATGATGTGTCAGATGAACTAGATGACTCAGCACGACGGAGGAAGTGAACAACAACAGGAACGACCCAGGGGATGTCTTGAACTGATGATGAGGGAACGACGATCTCCGCTTCATGAATCGAGGCAACAACAACCTCAATCTCCCTCCTCAGATCAAGAAAGTCCTTCCAATCCCGTTCTGGGTAACTGTAGGTAGCACAGAGTCTTGCGGCTACGTCTTTCGGAGTAAAAAACCTCTTGTTCAGGTTTTTGCGTGCATAAAACAAAAAGAACAAACATGTTGTCAGTATTTAAAAATGAAAGCAACAATAAAACATCTAAGTGAAGCAAAAACGGAAAAGGAAAGAAGGAAGGGGAGCTCCAACCACTTGCTGAACTCTCCCCAGTTCCCGCCTATAAGGAGAGTACCCTCCTCCCAGCCTTTATCCCGGCTAGGGAGGTCAGTAACTAGCCCTTCCCGCTTCTCACTCGCGCATGAAGCTAAGTAATGGGACAGTCTGCGCCTTTTCATTATATACACTGCACGGATATCATCTACACCTATATTCAAGTTGTACCTCTTATTGAGGGCTTCAATTCCTAAAAGAAACATGTAAGTGCTCGGGTGTATTGGGAAGGGCAATGTTGAAAGCACTAAAAATTCTTGAAAAAGAGGAGAGAAAGAAAGTTTTAACCCTAAGGCTATGTACATCGGGGCTAGAGAGACTGGTAAGGGGGATTTAGGGTTTTCTTCCCTGAAACCACAGACTACATCTGGCGGGAAGGCGTCTTGATGAAGGGCCATGAAGTGGTTGAATTCTTCCCGACTTCTAACTAGGGGAACATTAACCTTAAGTGGATACTCCTCCATTACTACCAATAAAAGAAAAATGGAGTAGAAAAGCAAGAAGAAGAGAAACAACGAAGATGAGATAAAGGAAGAAGAAAGACTTACAGAAGGTAGGGATGTGCGTGAAAAGAAAAAATGACGAAGACTACTATATGATATAGGCTATGGACGCCAAAATCGAGTTAAAAACATTTAATAAATTAGAAAATGAAACGACACCAGTTATAAAAAAGGGAAGGGCAAACGACAAGCGCATGGGAAGAGACGTAATGAATGATTACGTCCAGTCTACCTAAAGCGCAAGCCAATGACAACGCGACAGCTAGAGAAAAAGAAACTAATGGCATGAAAAGACGCACTGAGTACGGTAGATGAAACAACATGCATGAGGAATGAAAGATAGTACTGCACGAGCGTGTGTGACGACGAGATCTTATCATAGAAAGATAGGAAGACACAAAGCAAAGACAGAATGAAATTTTCGAGGACCGTGCCAACAACCGCAGAAATGAGACAATGATGGTATGGCATTTTATTGTTTAAAAATGATAAATATTTTGCAGGATAAAAGAAGTAACGAACAAGTGAAAATGAACCAAAGATAACCACTCTCCCAAAGCTGGACACGTGCTGGGAACATTCATTGCGCTTCGACGAGCATTGCTGAAGAGTAATGAGGGGAAATGAATTGAAAAAATATACTCACTGCCACGTGGACAAGGAGGGCCGACCAAAGGGCTTACAAAAAGCGGTAGAAAAGCTATAACGGGAAAGAAGACTGATGTCACGAGGCACCCTAAATAAATGAAGATGATTGGACGCATACCGATAACGGGAAATACTGACAAATGACCCATGCCTTTGGAACGAGAAAAAGAACGTGAGACTCGGAGAACTACCCTGAACGGGCAAGGCACTCGTTGAGATGTATAAGAATGGGAAGAGACGGATCAGAATAATAACGTGAACAAACGAAAGGGATTTAGAATGACAGTCAAATGACATGATTGCTTAGGTAGTTGAATGACTCGGATGAGACATGATGGCAGACCACCAAGTGGCTACGACTGATTGGTTCAAATCACAAGAAATTATCAAGTGTCTGTGACTGATTGACGGCTAAATGAGATAGATGAAAATGATAAGTAACGAAGGGAAAGAGAGTCATACCTGGCAGAAACATCCCCATGAATGAGTGTGATCTCTAGACATAATGAGTACCTTCGAGACCATAGGGGGAGGATAATCATTCCCTTCCCTTTTATAATTATTCTAATCAACTCATGTAAATTAGGAAGCCTATATAAGACTAGTAGTGTATTAAGTGAAATTCAGACATTCAATATAACTCAAACAAATATAACTCAGAATATTTACTCCTTACATTCTCTTGTTCTTAAAGTGTCTCTCTCCCTCTCTCTCACATTAATGTTCATATAAATCATCCCTTATCAATACTTTTTCCTTTGATCCTTGATTAGTGAAAAAAATCATACAATGGCAAAGATGGTCACCACCATCTTTGCCTCTTTTAAAACATTGTTTGGCTTTCCTATTTGGTAAATACCAACTTCCTCATTAACGATCACTAACCTCACCATCTATTATTTTTTTTTGTCACATAGATATTTAGCTTGCGCGTGCTAAATATCGCGACCTGAAGTTAATGACTTAATAAACTCTCTAATTCTCAATGACTAGCTCGAGATCGTGCCTTTTAAAGAGTAAACCTAAATTCTAACCAATTGAGGTGACATAGATGGTTCATTCATTGCTTTGGTTAGACTAATCTTATCACTAACCTCATCATCACGGTACCATGTCGATATACAGTATTGGTAAATGTGTGTTATGTTATTTTAAATATGTTGAACATTAATATACATATAATACATTTGAGATTGTATCGTTCAACAAACACCTGAGATACACTCAATACATATTTAAGATACCTAAGTGTAATATTATTTGCTTGTTCAGATCATTCCTCTCTCTCTAACGGTATTGATGGGCCCGAGTCTTGGCCCAGTTCGTTTCCCATACACGACTCTTAACCCAATTTAGTTAGATTAATTTGAGACTATTCACGGAAATAAATTCTTGTTCAATGATACAATTCAGTGTTCACATATTTGTTCCAAGAAAAAAGAAACAGTATTCACAGAAAATCAGCGTGAAACCGTCCGTCTTCATCAGCTTCACCCTCTAGCTTCTTTAGTAGCTAATCAATTGAGTCTCTCTCTCTCTCTCTCTCTCTCTCTCTCTCTCTCTCAATTGACGACACTTTCTTCATTTACAATCCTATTGACACCTGAAATTTTAAAGTTTCTCGGTGCAAAATCGACAGTGGATTATCGATTTTCCTGATCGAAACCTGATTTCTCAGATACCCTTCTTGATTAGGTCGCAACCACTGGTTGCATTTAGTTATTCTATCATTTTTCCCTTTGATATGGACAAAGCAGTTCGATGGATGATTTAATGGAAGTGGATTTAATTTCAACTGGCATATCAGAAGAAAATACTTTGGAAGTTAATGATGTTGATGGTGTAAGTTTACACTGAAAAGTGTCTCTTTCACCCTGTGTAATTTTTATTTTATTACCATTTTTGAGCCTTGGCCATTCGGCTGTAGCGGATTTTGTGCTTTTGGGTAAGATCGTGTAATTTCGAGCAATTGTACTGATTAAAACATGAAGCTGTTTTTGTTTGATATGTTTAGTACTCATCGTTCTCTAGTTAAATTATATGAATGCAATACCTCTAGGTTCATTCGTTCTGAGGGTCCACCAATACTATGCGAATTTCTTTTTCTTGTTGCACAATTATCTAGATATGACTTAAAAGAAAAGTTATGATGGAAAATAATACTATATATAATGTGTGATCAAGCTACCGTTGCTTCAAAAATCATGCAACCCTCAGTCAGGAACTCCTGTGTCATGTCTTACAAGTCAGATATGTGGATTGTTTTGTCTGTTATTTGATCCTTATATGGACACAAGTTAAAGTTTTTCTTATAACCTACTCATTTTTCCCATTTAAGCATTCTGAAAGGTATATTTCCCTTAAATTACAGGAAATTTCTAATTTTGAGGTTGAAAGATGTGGGATATGCATGGACATTATCATTGACAGAGGTTTGCTGGACTGCTGCCAGCATTGGTACATATTTCCTATTCTTTAACCCCTTGACTTGCCATAGAAATAATTTTTCATTTCATTCATTGACTGGAAAATGTTCTGAAAAGTTTTAGATTTGAATGGAGCAAACCAAATTCTTTTTGTTGGTATTAGCTAGCATTATACATTGTCGCTCTTTCTAATTCATTGCCATTAAACCTTGCATATTTTTATAATCTAGTGCAAATTTTCCGAGTACAAGGAAATTAATTGATCCTTCTCACCGAATGTATTTTCTGGGCAGAGATGCGAATTTTATGTCTTTAACTGTGTGGACCTGGTAATTTACAGGTTCTGTTTCGTATGCATTGACAACTGGGCTACGATAACAAACCTTTGTCCACTCTGCCAGAATGAATTTCAGTTGATTACATGTGTTCCAGTGAGTGATGGATAGTTCTTGCATCCAGCTCTTTTCTGTATAACCATCGCTGTTGATTTCTATTCGCAACCATATTGGCGTGATACATGTTACATTGATTTTTATCCTCCTTTGAGTTTTTAAAATTGTTAGTCAGAAGGTACTAGATAAAGGCTAACCGTGTGATGTTCCATAGGTTTATGATACTATAGGGAACAATAGAGTTGACGAGGATTCATTTTCCAGGTACTTAATTTCTATCGTATTTATTTGTGGTTGTCAATTGTCCTCATTGTGTATTCTGCTCTCTACTTTTTATATGCGTAACACGTCACCATAAAATTGTTCATTTAGTAATTGTGTTAATCACCTATTATTTTTCAAAACATGGAAGTTTGTTAGTTCTCCAGTCATAATCGTAATGTACATATGGCATCACCATTGGAGACCACTAGTTGTTATAGTGTTCTTGCTATTGTATCTTCCCTTCTTTCGCGCTGCTTCAAATGATCTTTTTTTTTGTTGCACTCATGGTAGTATCTACCAACATTAAGGAAGAACTTAAGAAAGAATTGCTTAGTTGATTTTTAAATATCTGTCACCGATATAAAAAATTGTTTTAAATATCTGTCTACCTTGTACGTGTATGTTATCTTTGATTTAGATTTTACTCATACTTGTGTAAAAGCTCGGGAAACTTAGTGCAGGTGCACTCCATCTTCCATCTTCCTCACCCCCATTGATGACTAGATTAATATTTCTTCTCTCATTTTGCAGAGATGATGATTGGAGTATTGAAGGGAAGAGTAGTACTCTCTCGTTTCCATCATACTATATTGATGAGAATGTAATTTACATCGCTCATCTAATATAATATGTTATCTTCGAAATCCTTTACATGTCCTGTGACTGTATTCATTTATTAGACGTCACTGCATAGCTTATAAGTTCCTTTTTATTAAAATGATTAATCAGCAATGTTTCGGCAT
This sequence comes from Datisca glomerata, assembly GCA_003255025.1. NCBI lineage: Eukaryota > Viridiplantae > Streptophyta > Magnoliopsida > Cucurbitales > Datiscaceae > Datisca > Datisca glomerata. Next base: position 1,000,656 of record QANY01005768.1, on the reverse strand, counting down.
AGCAATCGAACCATCCATAATGTTTACATTAGGGTCATAACCTAATGAATCATTCAATTTTGGTATTTGCATTGGGTCCATTTTAACAGCCTTGTTGACTGTGTTTTTAGCATAGCATTTTTGGTACATTCAAGACTGTTCCGTAGTGCTTTGGTTCTATATTGAAAATGCAATATGAGTTTGTAACTTGTGGCATGTTTTGGATACAATAATTTATCACGATATGTAAATAAATGTTGTCCACCCAAAGGAAGTCTCAGTTCCAGGTTTCCCTAGACTGTCTCTCAAGCAAATATGCTAAGAAATGGGAAACCCATACAAACCTAGAATATCAAATCTGTCGGCCTGAGCATTATTGTGAAGATTCTTGAAAAACTTAGAACGTCATTTACTATACTTTCCTATTCTACGATCGAATCGATACATCCTCCAAATGAAGTTCATTCATCAACTGATTTGTTGTATTGAGTGGGGTCCAAATAGGAGGTAGTAGTGCAATCTATCTGTTCAAATTTATACTTCAACGGTTTATCATCGTGCTTATGTAGTTTATAATTCTTGTAGGCAGTTGTCTGCTTAGATGGCGATGGCTGCAAGATTCGAACTGGATTGGCAAGTAATGGGGAAGATTTGGATCTCGACACATCAATTGCGTGTGATTCGTGTGATATATGGTATTGTTGAAGATACCAATTTGATTTTATTGTTGTTTCTATCGAGATTGATGGGCTTAGAGATGTCATGAGTGTAGGGATTTTCTTTAGAAATCTAGCTCAAGGTAAATGTGAAACTTGCTATAGATTTTCTGAAATTTAAAATATGTAGATTCCGAGAAATTTGATAGAGTAAACATTAAGTTGGCTCTACCTTTGTGTGCTTTAAAGTTGCTCTATTGTATGTCATCTATTTTTCCAAACATTAATTTGAAAGAAGTTTGGTTAGATTTATATAAGCTTTAGACCGACCCCCCCCCCCCCCCCCCNCCCCCCCCCCCCCCCAAAGACTGAATCTGGCTGGCAATGTATGGACCAAAAGTAGTAGAAATATTTGGGGATTCTGTGATTGTGCAAATTCAAAATTCTGTAGGGTGCTTTTCAACCAAGTAATCTAAAGGTTTGTTTGACCGGTTTTGTAGAAGGAAGTTCTCAGACTTGATCATTGTTCGCCCTTCTTTAGGGCTCTGACGTGTAACATCCTATTTGGACACTGTTAAGACTTTGGATTTGTGCTTGCATTTGATTCTCTCTTCACCGCTTTTCTTTTTCTTTTCCATCTTTTTTCTTTATAGATCATATATCTGGTTCACATCAGTTGTTGATATTTATCCCTAAAGGTTTCTTCTCTTACATGGGGACAGGTACCATGCATTTTGTGTGGGATTTGATACTGAAGGCACATCTGAGAGTACATGGTTATGCCCAAGGTTAGAGGGGAAGGATAATTCTTTCAATTTGCTACATGCAGGTTTTTATGTCAGCCTCTAGTACAAATGCTCTGTCTACTGATCAATTAGCATGCATATGGTGGTTGCAGACTCTCAAAACTCCAAATTGGTAGTTGCAGAAATGTTGAACTTCATGTGTTTGCATCTTTCTCCTAGTCTTTTGTAACCAATTTGGAGTTTTGAGAAAAACGAACTAATGGACAAACACCAACCCTCAAATTCACGTTTTTGTTATTTCCAATGACAGCCCTTTATAGTTAAGAAATCATTTTCAGAAAAGTACTTATTTTGCCAGAATCATGTATCCTCTCTTTTCCTTTGTTTCTTTGTTATCCTTATCGTGGTTTGTTGTAGATGTCTGGCTAATGAACAACAAAGCAGTGTTAATTCACCGCCTAGGATTAATGAGCAAAGTCATCCCGAAATTGTTAGTACTGAATGTTTGGATGGGGATGATTTTTCAAGAAAGTTGTCTATATCAGTTGCTGATGATGGAGAGACGGCAATTGTTATTTCAATGGTGGGAGGGAAACAAATTAATGAAGAAAAAACTGAGAACTTCTTTGCAAAATGTGAAATTGACAAGGACCTGAAAACTGAAAATGACACCTTGGCTTCAGAAAACCTCAGCCGGTATGTGGAAACACCGCCAATGGAAAGGACTACAATTCAACCAATCCTGGAGGCACGAGAATTGGAACTTTCCTTGTCACGTAATTGTTCTTTTGGTTCACCTTCTAATCTCTTTGTGGCTAGTAAGTTGAAAACAAGTTGTGCTGATGAAACAATGTCCGCGCAAAGCAGCTCGGAAAGCATTAGAACTTTTTTTGGAAAACTGATCAGTGCTTCACACTCTAGTAATAGACTGTCTAAAGATGAATCTATCCTAGGTTGTCATCTTGGTTTAGCCGTGGGTTCGTTATCATCTGGTAAATTTCCACACTCACGTTGCTTCAAAGCAGGTTTTTTTCAGTTTTCTGCATTTTGAGTTTTGCTTATATTATTTATAATTCGTTTCCAGTTTCTGACGAGAGCAAAAATGGAAGTGAAGATCGAGGGACTGAAGGTACGCAGCAACTAAATCCATTAGAAGATTTATTGTTAAAAGGTGTGGAACTAAATCCATTAGAAGATTTTTTGTTTTGAGTTGTTGTGGGGCCGAGGGAAAGCGGATAGATATTATTATATAGGGGGATAGAAGATCAAGTTCCTTAACATATCTATTTTGAATTGATGAAATTTTCCAGCTGAGGAAAGTTTATCAGACACTAGGCAGGAAGCCACTGGAACTATTGGCAAAAAGAGAAAGCATAAGGATTGCAGGTTAACGACTATCTATCTATGTCTAAAAGTTGTTCAGCAATTAGTGCTCCTTACTACGTTACCTTATATCTTGTTGTAGTATCCTCTAATTAATAGTCCTCATCACCATTTTTAGTCCAGTTATGATGATAAATACCATGTTATATTTGTGCTTTTCCTGGTAACCCTAGTGCCTTTTTCCCTCAAATCGGAGACAGTATTCTAACACGGGATCTCCTCTTATAAGTAGAAATGTGTTATCACATTCACTAGGCTATGCCCTTGATCACATCCCAGGGTCATTGGCAAAGTTTGTGGATTCAAAATAATGTTGGACTGAAATCATATCAAAGAGTTGCTATAGTGTCTCAGTTTGTGAGACAATTTGTATTGCCCTTTACATCACCGTTCAGTCTGCACAGAGTTTTCTTAACCTTACCAGATTCATTCGTACACAAAGCTTGAGGATAATTTTTCGGTTGAATATACTATGCTTCCTTCAACTATAGTCCATCTGACAGTTTGAAGACGGAGCTCGTACAACTTCAGCCAAAAGTTTAGACCTCAGACTTGAGGAATGAGAAATGAAGGGAGACACGTCTTTAGTCTTCTACGTGCAAAGAACAGAATTTGGGGTTGCATGGGCATATTTGACTGTCGTTGAATCTTATATTCTCATCAAGAATTACATGTTCCACAGGCCTGCAGTTCAAGCAAACATTTATCCTTTTTATGCTGCAAGATATGTAGCAGGGTTTCAGTTGATTGCTGTCTTTTATATGGCCGATGCATATTTTTGGTCGGTTACAAGTATATCACTTAGTACTATTATTGTAGCTTCAATTTTTTTTATAACAATCATTACTAATTCATTACTATTCAAAAAATGCAAAATTTCAATTTTGTTTAATCGTTGTATTAATCATTTTAGGGATCAAGTTGATAAGAGTCATGATGATAGAGAAAGGAAAGCCAAATTTGAGGTCACAACCAAAAGGGTTGGAGCTGAGGGCAGGAATCAATTGGTTCATTCTAAGAACCAAACTAATCCACTTGATTCCTGTAATGCCCAGAGGTTCTCGACCATGACAACTGCTCCTAAAGAAGGCAGCTTGAAACGTACTTCTAAAAAGGATAATACCAATCCTGATATAATGGGTATAGTACGAGGGACAAATCGTAGACCTAGCAAGAGGCTTGCATCCCCAAACTCTGGTAATAAATCATCAGAAGAACGAGACAATATGAGTGGTCTGAGGGTAAAGAAGATCATGAGGAGAGATGGGGAGGACAAGGATTCGTCCATGCTTGTTCAAGAATTGAGAAAGGAAATTAGAGAAGCTGTTCGTAACAAATCTGCAAAAGATTTTGGTGAAAACCTTTTCGATCCTAAGCTTCTTGCTGCCTTTAGGGCAGCTATAGCAGGGCCTAAGGCTGAACCTGAGAAAAACTCACCAGCTTTGGCAATTAAGGTGAAAAAGTCAATCCTGCAGAAGGGGAAAATACGTGACAGCCTTACTAAGAAAATTTATGGGACAGCCAATGGAAGACGAAAACGTGCTTGGGACAGGGAATGTGAAGTTGAATTCTGGAAACATCGCTGCATCGGTGCTGCAAAGCCTGAAAAGATTGAGACTTTGAAGTCGGTTCTTGGCCTCCTAAGGAAGAACTCAGAGAGCTTAGAGACAAAGCTGCCTTCTGGGTCTCAGCCCTTAAATCCAATTCTTTCTAGATTATATTTAGCAGATACATCTGTATTTCCAAGAAAGGATGATATTAAGCCCCTCTCAGCGCTTAAACCTTCTTCTCACTCAGAGCAGAATAAAGGTCAACTCACTAGGGTTGGGGAAGTCTCAAGGCTATCACTTGAAGCTTCTACTATAAACCTTACAGGACCAAATAAAATTACTTTAAAGGTTGGTGTTTCTCCAATTGAGGTGAAAGGGAATAAATTTACTATCCCTACCTTGAATGCTGCTGCAGCTTCTAGCAAAGTAAATCCAAGTGGAAATTCAGATGCTCTGGTGGTTTCGCCATCAGTTGTTTCAAAAGTTAAACCACACAAAGAAGTTACTGTTCAATCGAATGATATAAAGCGTGATAAACGAAAATGGGCCCTTGAAGTACTGGCTAGGAAATCAGCTGATGCTGGCAGGAATATGACAAAGGAAAAAGAGGAAGATATCGCCGTACTCAAAGGAAATTATCCTTTACTTGTATGTAATATTAGTTTCATTTCTCTCCCATTTTTCTTTTCTACATTCTATTTTATTTAGCTTAACATCTTCAACTAACAAAATGATTTGTGTTGTTTCTGTGAGCAGGCTCAGCTACCAATAGACATGAGACTAGAATTGGCACCTAGTCGCCACAATAAAATCCCCATCTCTGTAAGGCAGGTATGCATATGCAGTGTATACTGTTCTTGACTTCTAGACTAAATTGTATTTATGGTTTGTCCATTTTAGCACGCACAAAATTTTCAGATGGAAGTTTTCAATCATGATATGGACCTAGAATGAAATTTTCGGTAAAAATGGATAACCGGAAGATGGAAAAAACTATAATGACCTGACTTATAACTCTTTGTAGCTTTACTGTGTGTGGTAGAATTCAGATTTCTTATCTTAAAGGTAGAGATAGTTTTCTACTCTAGACTTTTTCAATGATATCTGCAGACCAAGTTTTTAATAATATGAAACTTCAAGTCATTTATTGCATGCTAGAAATGGTTACCATCTCCTGGACCCACCACTGCTCTTATCACAACTTCCGGCCACAATTTAGCACCTTCTCCGCTGCTTCTGCAGCCACTTCACCACTACCATGAACTTATTGTCTAGTACTACAACCATCCTAGTATTCCCATGACAAACTTCACTGTCATTGCATCTTGTATCTAAACTTAGGTCTATAAGCAATAGTCTAACTTATTCCACAACAGGGAATAAATTGACAAACATAGTTGTCATTGATTTCTAAATTGTATTCCAGTTTTTGCAACTAAAATCACCTAGAGTAATGCTTACATGTAAATTCAACACCATGATTTTGATATGTTTTTCCTCCTGATGTCTCGTAAATTATCTGTACAGACACAACTTTATCGTTTGGCAGAGCACTTTTTGAGAAAAGCAAATATCCCAGTCATGCGCCGAACTGGAGATACAGAACTGGCCATTGCAGATGCAGTTAACATAGAAAAGGCTATTGCTGATAAGTCAAATAGCAAGCTAGTGTATCTTAACTTGTGTTCCCAGGAGATATTGCATCGCTCAGATAATAGCAAGTCAAATGGCACCACTGAATTAGATCCCTCATCCCTGTCAGAAGTTCCTAGTGATAGATCAGAGCAAGTCACCATTGAACTTGTCAATGATCCTGTAATTGAAGAAGCACTGAAAAATGCAGGTCTTTTGTCTGACTCCCCTCCAACTAGTCCATCTAACGAAGCAGATGATTTGAGAGAAGAGAATGATCCCTCCACAAATTTCACGGAAGAGGGACCAGATAACGTTATTGAAAATGGTTTTCGGCCAGATTTAGATATATATGGCGATTTTGAGTATGATCTGGAAGATGAAGACTATATAAGTGCTGGTACAAAAAGAGTGTCTAAAACACAAGAAGGCGAGTCAAAGATGAAAGTTGTTTTTTCAACCCTCCAGTCCGAAAGATCGAATAATGCTACCAGTTCTGAAGACTTTAAGAGGTTGGAGGCTGTTGAATGGTCAAAGGATGCTCCTCCTCCTTCCTTGTTGGACAACCCGATTGATGTGGGGGCTAGAAATGCACCTGTGGATAATGAGACTGCAGATTCATCTCTGCCGTTGGAGTCCTTGCTTGGTAAGGAAGGTGAAGAGCCTTCATTGGCTGAATGTGAAGAACTATATGGTCCGGATAGAGATACTTCGATAAATAATTTTCCAGAGGAAGCTATGAAAAAGCCTAGTGGACCTGGATTAGTTAATGCAGAAACGGAAATTATAGAAGAGAAGCACAATTTTGAGTGTAATGGAAATTCTGTGTCAATTCAAGATGGGAAAGAATCTTTATTGGGATCTGAGAATCAGGAGAATGTAGCAGCAGCCATTTCTCAAAACTCTTCTAGTGGTGAAACTTCACCCAAGCCAAAGGAGAAATGTAAAACTGACAATAACAAGCATTCTGAGAGCATGAACTCTGTATCTAAGAAGGTAGACCCTATATAACTCTATCCTTTTGCTTTTCCGTCTTGAGAACTTGTAGAATGTAAAAATGAACGCCTACAGTTTGATGTCCCGTTTTATTTCCCCTCCCGCTAACTAGGCCATCTAATTCTGAGCAGGTGGTAGCCTACATCAAAGAGCACATCAGACCACTGTGCAAGAGTGGCGTGATAACGGCCGAACAATATAAGTGGGCAGTAGCTAAAACAACTGATAAGGTTATGAAGTATCATTCCAAAGACAAGAATGCAAATTTCCTCATTAAAGAAGGAGAGAAGGTTAAGAAACTTGCAATACAGTATGTTGAGGCTGCTCAACAGAAGGGAAAAATGGATCAATAGCAGCCATTCCGGTTTTAGTAAGTTTTACCTTTCTCAAAACCCTCCCATCTAAGAGTTATTTACACCCAACCATGGTGTTGTATAAATGATATTCAAAATGTTGAAAGCTATGGGCAGTTATAGGTCAGTGATGAGGCCATTTTTATGCCTGAATATAAACTTGATGATAGGATTTTAGAGAGTATATACTCCTGTTGTCTGCGATCGATTAAGCTTGTAGCCATTAGAAGTTGATGGGAAAACTCTTGAGAATGTTTGGGTCTTTTGGATATGCTTCCTGTTCATGCTGTATTCAAAGTATCAAAATGTAATTATAGTTTTCTTCTTATATCATGATTTGCATGTTAGCGAAATGAAAATTTACATATTATCTTTCGGATTAGTTGCTAGATTAGTTTAAAACAATTAACTATGAAGATAATACCATCTGTACATTATGCCTAAACTATTTCTCACTATACCTGTGCAGTTTTTGTTAATCACGAGGTCTGACATTCTCTTTACATGTTCTGATAAGTAAATTTGAATATTTTAGATTTATCAGTATATATTGGTTTCTTTTAATTTTATAACAAAAAAGAGTGATTTTAGTTGAGGATTTTAAACATGTGAAGATTTGTTTCACTTTCATCACTTTTCAATTTAAAATTGCACCATTATACTTTTTCACCAAAATGTGGCCAAGAAAGAAAAAAAAAGGATATATGAAAATTCTTATGTGTCGGGTGTGGATCGTAGGTACCTTAAATGTGTAATGTGTAATGTGTAGGTACTTTAAATGTGTGTGAGATAGTCAAATATATATTAAGGGTATCTCGTATTAATTGAGAAGTTATATACTTTAAATGTGTATTAATTGAGAAGTTATATACTTTAAATGTGTATTAATTGAGAAGTTATATACTTTAAATGTGTTAAGCTGCCTCAAATAAGTTGGAAGTATTCAGAAACTACCTGGTACTGTAGCGGGACCCAAGTATCTATATATTAGGAACTTACTAAATATTGAGGTCTAGGCTTTGACAGTGATCAATCAACAATCAAAATTTTGCGGCATGGTTGGGAATTTTCACCAATAATTCTTGATCTAGAGGTTCTTGAATTTGTTTAAAGCTACACTCAAAATCAAAGATACTCATTAATTTAAAAATCTTCGCTAGAGTTGCAATTTTACATCAATAAAAAGTTTTTCTTCTTTTTTCTTGCTACCTTGTTCTTGTAATAGTTTAATTCTGGCTATCGAGATTCAAGTATGCTATACACTTGCCCTTAACAGAGGGATCTTGTGTATCAGAAAAGAATCAGACTATGATATGAGAATAATACTCTACTATGTTACTCTGAGTTGTTCTAGTTTGATGAATATTTTCATAGATCCTAACAGCGGCTCCTTAAGAGGATGATGGTTGAGCCTTACCTGGATATTGAAATTATGCATTAGACTAATCAATTGAGATGGCACAACTTTCTCTTTGGGAGGGTCATTTAAGACCCCAAGAGATCCCAAACAAATTATGGGAGTGGCGTTATCCGATGTGTCAGATTCTGAGGAAGTGGCGAACTCAGATGAGCAGGTGGCCGAGTCAGAGGAGTATGGTAAAACATATTGAGTGTCCTCATTGCGGCTAGCTTGTTCTTTCACAGCAGATTCAATATCCTCGTCATCTCGGAGGAGAAGCACGGTTTGTAGATGTTTCAGCATCTGAATATCTCTTTTGATTTTATGAGGACAGTTTTTTACAAAATGACCTTTTTGACCACAGATTGCAGATGTAGCCGATCTTAGTTGCGATAGTTTGACGTGACAAACGGGAAAAGGCCCACAGTTTTTCATCTCGTCAAAAGGGTTCAGGAAGGGATTCAGGCGTTACTCTCGTACCAAGCATTTTCTTTGGTATTTTAAGAAAAGACATCATCCCTCCCGCAAGTCTGATAAATGCTACATCTGTGGTCAAAAATGCCATTTTGTAAAAAGCTGTCTTTATAAAACTAAAAGAGATATTCAGATGCTGCAACATCTACAAACCGCGCTTCTCCTCTGAGATGATGATGATATTGAATCTGCTGTGGTAGAACAAGCTAGCCGCAATGAGGACATTGAATATGTCTTACCATACTCCACCGACTCGGCCAGCTGCTCATCTGAGTTCGCCACTTCCTCAGAATCTGACACATCAGATAATGCTACTCCCATCATTTGTTTGAGATCTCTTGGGGTCTTACATTATCCTCCCAAAGAGAAAGTTGTGCCCATCAAACCACATATTGAAATCAAGTTTCTTGCTGACAAATTTGTCAAAGTTGTTCCAACCATTAGATTTTTAGATACTGGCTCTTGCAGAACATTCATGAAACTATGTCTTCTACCTTCTGAAGATTGGGTTCCTTATAATCAATATTTCTCTACTGCTAATGGCAGTTTATTCAAAATTGAGTGAATTACAAAGAGACATATTGGTTTTCAATTCTTCCCAAACTGCATTCTCTAGATTAATGTATTAGGCAGTGATCTTCCAGGCAAAGATATCTTAATTGGTTTTGATGCTTTCTCCCGTACAAAGAAACTCCAGATTTTATCCACTGGGATCCTATATAAAAGTTTTTCCGGGCCTATACCCCTATTGCCAGTCTCCTCGAGCTCCAACATGTTCCTCCTGCATATACCTATCTCCGTGATCAGATTCTTCCTTATGGTGCTGATAGACATGACCAGTTTTACCATGCTTTCCTTCTCTGAAAAATCCCGCATTCTTTATTCGTCTTCTGCTCAAACACAATGAAGACCTCAATCCTACCAAGGTCACTCATCCCGACATGAATCCAGATGATCTTCCACTGGCTCGTGAAGAATGTGCATGTCTTTTTCAGCAAGGGCTTATTGCGCCCACGAAATCTGAATGGGCCAGTCAGACCTTTTATGTTGAAAAACGAGCTGAACTCAAACGTGGGAAGAAGAGATTGGTGATTGACTACAAGCCTTTCAACCTGTTTTTATCCAAAATGATAAACTATGGTGGAGGCAAACGGGCCAAGATCTTTTTCAAGTTTGACCTTAAAGCTAGATTTTGGCAGTTAGGCATTCATCCTGAGGACTGGTATAAGACTGCTTTCTGTATACCGAATGCCCAGTACCAATGGACTGTAATGCCATTTGGACTGAAAGTCGCACCCTCGCTTTTCCGAAAGGCCATGACCCAAATGTTTGAGCCCATTTTGCGCAGTGCCTTGGTTTACATTGATGACATTCTGCTCTTCTCCGAAAATTCACCTTCTCATTAACACTTACTATTCCAGTTTATTGATCTCATCAAACATTGTGGGATTATGCTCTCCGCCAAGAAGACCGAAATTGGTGCTACCCGTATTGAATTTATGTGTATGATCTTTGACGATGACAGATTCCAACCAGGTCCCTATATTGCCATCAAATTGCTCAAATTCTCCAATACCGATTTAACGGTCAAACAAATCCAATAGTTCCTTGGCATCATTAATTATCTCAGAGATTTCATCCCTCATGTGGCCACCTATACCAGCCACTTGTCCAAACTCCTAAAAAAGAGTCCCCCATCTTGGGGCCCTACCCAGACTAAGGCGATCCAAGCCCTTAAAGACTTTGCCCAAAATCCTTATCCATTAAGGATTCCTGACACATGATTGCGTATCCTCCAGACGGATGCCAGTGATGAATATTGGGGGGCCATCCTCATTGAAGAAGATAAGGGCAAACGTTTTTCTTGTGGGCATGCTAGTGGACAATTTAAAGACTCTGAGAAGAATTATCATGCAACTTATAAGGAGTTCCGAGCAGTAAAAAGGGGGATTGAAAAATTCAGCTTTTATCTCAGCCCATATGATTTTACTGTCGAAATGGATAACACGTCATTCCGAAAGATACTTGATTCAAAAGGAAAAATTCTTCCTGATAAACAACTCCTCAGATGAAAAGACTGGTTCTCACGCTATAAATTCTCAGTTCGTCATCTCAAAGGACATCATAGTACCATTGCTGATTATCTCTCTCGACCTCAAAAAGACAGCTCCTCTATAGCCTTTCCTTCTCCTCAGATCCTCTTTATCCTTACTCTTTCTGATCCTCTAAACCCTAATCCCACTAGACCGATCAGCATGCTTGCTATCATTTTCCCTCCAAGTCCTAAACCTGATGGTCCCACTACGATCAACAATCTTGTCATAAAAACTCTGTTTTACTGGCTCCATCTGTTACTTGTCAAAACACATATACACCCTTTCCCAGACCATTTTGATATGATCATCTCTTATATCACAGTTCCCCTCATTAAAGGTGCCATACCAAAAGAACTCCTCTAGTATCTTTGGGCTCTTTCTGTCCTTCATTACTGTGCCATCAGATTTCCTCAATATCCTATTTATCATTATATTTGTGATGCTGCTAATACCCACACACACCTTGTGACTCTTCTTCAACTTTTTGCTCCACTACCTTACTGGCGAAGCCAACTTCATAAGATTCTCACTGAACACAATCTATGGGCAACTCCTCGGGAACAGAGACGGACTTTTTTTCTGTTTCTACACTCTCCGCCGTGAACATGATCATTATGTTGATTTATATATCTTCCATTTTTACGAAATATTAAGTTTATGATACTTTTTATTTTTGTCATCTGTTTGTATTTATTCTCTATGATACTAATTGTGTTCCTCTTTTCTAATGTCTCACGTACATTATAGGAAAGAAAATGGGGATATGAACTTTTTGCTCCACTGCCTTGATTTAATGTGAGAGTTGAGGGGGTTAAAGATATNTATATATATATAAATTAATCCTAAATTTACAAATAATTAGTAATTAGCATCTTTATTTAAGAGTCCCTAGTTACTCTGCTCTCCATGTGGCATGTAAGTATTTGCTTAGCATGATAAATTGTGAGAAATGATTGGGTCATAGTTTGGAGTCTTCTACAGGTTCTTCGACTATCTTTTGACAATGAGTGAAATAATGTGAATGAACATATGTTATTCCTATCCCCAATCGTTTCTCATAATTTATCATGGAATTTTGAGTATTCTACAGTACTTCTAAAAAAAATAATTAAAATAGAGTACTTTTGAAACTAATTCCAAAAGTAAGGTGGAATGGTACACCTAAGAAAGATCCCTTCGTGGTGGCGTGGCCACAAATATGAGGCCACCTAGAAGGCGTCTTTTGTAAAGAGGTCTTTATAAAAGTAGAAGGCGTCTTTATAAAAAACGCCTTCATTAATAGCAGAAGGCGTCTTTTATAAAGACGTCTTCAACGCTACCTTTAAAAATCACGATACAGAAAGCGGAAACAGTTCTTTCTTAGCCTCAACCCTTCTCAGCCCGCGAACAAAATAACCCCTCTCAGCCCTTGAACAAAACAGCCCCTCAGCCCACGAACACCCTTCCTCGTCGCCGTTCGCCGTCAATTGTGGTTGGAGTTTACTGTCATTTCGCCGGCATTACACCCTCTCACTCTTATCTCACTTTCATTCACAAAAAAAAAATCTCAATCTCTTAAATCACTAGCAAGAACTCCTCAAACCCTAGGTATATTTCTAATTCTTTTAATCTCTTAAATTTGTTCTTCAAATCTTGAAATTGGACATTTTTTTATAAATGCTGTATGAACATATTTCATCAATTTTGTAATATCTCTCTTTAATCTCTCTCAAACCTTAGATTTTCATGTGTTTTGGGTTCTCAAATTTTAGATGCATTTTCTTAATTATGTGATGTTTAAACTCTTAATTTGTAAAATTTTATTTATGAATGGGTTGATATATTATGAAATTGTAGTTATTAACTTTGAATTTGTAGATTAATTTATAGAATTTCTAGATCTAGTTCTGAAATTGTTGTATATTGCTTAGTAGGTTGACAAATGGGGGAAATACCTATGGTAGTTTTATGTTACATGAATGGTAATGTCGTAGTCGGTGCAAATATAGTTTTTTATGATCAACTTTCAATGAGGGGAACTGTAATTTATAAGAAGATTACTTTTAACGAGCTATATAATACTTTATCTGAAACCTTGTCAATTGACCGTCTATATTGGAACTTGGACATAGTTTATCGTTATCCACTTACTCTTGGTGCTGGGTTATTCAACTATGTGGAATTTCTGATACGGAATGATAATGATGCTTATGTGATGTTTGCTATTATGCTTCAAATTCCTCCGCCAAATACAATTATATTTAACTAAAAATGCTAGAGATGTAGGAGATCCTAGCATAAATTTGTATAATGACAATATGTGTTGAGTTGAGGTACACGATAGTGCACGAATTTCTTCTCCATTCTATGACAATGACACGTATCCTACAGTGCAAGAAAATATACCTAGTAGTAGTTATTTGCCACATGAAGATGCATATGCTCATGACGTTCATGTGAATCCATCTAGCCGTCCACGTAGCTTCTTCTTGGTAGAGTTTGAGGAGATAAATGCTTGTAATGTTATTGATGAAGATGATGACCAAGTTGAAGAGGATGATGTTGTGAACCTCTTAGCCGAAATACTCCAGCATGAACCCTCTTCACCATTCCTTGCTCAGTTGGATTGGGATGCCGTAAATGCAAAGTTAGATCAGATACTCATTCAACGTACTGGGATATGAAATGAAACAAATAAATTATACAAAGGTTTACGTTTAGAAAGTAAGGCAGACCTTAAGTATGCTTTAAAAAGATACTCGATACTCATACATCAACATTTTCATATGGTAGAGTCATTACCAAACCTTTGGGTTATAAAATGCAAGAAGTTTAATGAAGGTTGTCAATGAAAAGTTCGTGCGTGTTGTCAAAAATCACATAATATGTTTGAAATAACTCAATACACCGGACCTCACACATGTGTCTATCTAAGATTATCACAAGACCATTCACAGTTGGACTCAACATTGATTGCAAGAGAGTTGCAGGTTGTCGTGAAACGGGATCCAACTACATCTGTTGCAACACTTCATCAGATGGTGAAAAATAAATTTGGATATGATGTGCATTATAGAAAGCTATGGGAAGCTAAACGAAAAGCAATTGTTAAAGTGTTTGGTGATTGTGATCAATCTTACCAGCAGCGTTATGGTTGAATATGCTTGTGAAGTCGAATCCTGGGACTGTAGTTCAGTGAAAAACACATAACATCGATCAACCAAGTAATGTGATATTCAGATATGTGTTCTGATCTTTTGCTGCTGCTATAGAATGATTCAAATATTGTAGACCACTCATTCAAATATAAGCATAAGTTGTTGATTGCCACGTCGGTTGATTCAAACATACGTATTTTTCTAATTTCTTATGCTATAATTGATGAGGAAACCATAGATCATTGGTCATAGTTTCTGTATTGCTTGAGACGTTGCGTTACATAGAGGGAGAGACTTGTGTTAATATCTGACCGACATGCTGGTATAAAAGCTGCAACACATAATCAACCACTTGGGTGGTCAGAATCATTAGGCCATCATCGATATTGTTTGAGGCATGTTGCGAGTAACTTTAATGACAAATACAAGAACAAGGCTCTAAAAAATTTAGCATTTAGAGCGGGGATGCAACATCAACAAAGAAAGTTTGAACTCTGCATGGATGGAATGAAGAAAATAAACAGTCGGTGTGTGCACTTCTTTGATAATATTGAAAAGGAAAAATGGACTCTAGCATTCAATGGTGGATACCGATATGGTTGGATAACAACAACAAACATTGTAAAATGCTTTAACGTTGTACTAAAGGGAGCTCGCATGTTACCAGTTACGACTTTGGTTGAGCTTACGTTTTATTGTAGTTTGAATTGATTTGAAAAGCGGAGAAGTGAAGCTAGAGAGGCCTTACTACAAGGCGAAGTGTATACTGCTTATGACAATTCAGTATGATTCAACGTGTACCCGAACTATGTGATACCGAAAGACGGTTGCATGACATCGAATTAAGGAGGGAGAAATGAACTAAATTGGGGCATCCAACATCAGACATACATTGAGAGATAAGATAAGCGTAGGACACACATTGCTGAGGGGCATGTGCATGAACATGAACATGAATATGACAGCTTATACATGTTATGGTATCAAAGAATCACACGACGATACATAACTCAACATGGAACGTTATATGATTTAATGGTAATTGTTTTATTAATTTATGTAATTAATAGGTTTATATGGTCATTTAATAAGTAACTTATATAATATTTTTTTATCTATGCAGACGGAGAGTCTGGACAATATTAATAATTTGACACTTGATGATACTGAGCCGTCTTGGATAATTCCTCGAATCCGTAATGTATGTGAGACAGCCACACAAATAATAAGACAAACGAATGCAGCTTATCAAGCTCTTTTATCTCGAAGGTATGGAGTGCACAACTTATCTCAAAGAAGTCAACAAGAATCACATATGTCTCGAGACGAACCATTTATGTCTCAGCAAGAGCCATACATGCCGTCAGTCTTTTATAAATTTGGAGGTGAGTTAGTGCCTCAACTTGGTTTCACTTCTGAACCATTTCATCAACCTCAATGGCGTAGAGGAGGACGAGCTGGTGCTCCTGGAGGAGGAGGTAGAAGACGTCCTGAAACTCACCTATTATGGATGAAGACCCACCTATTGTGGTGGAAGACCCGCCACTTATTGTAGAGGAAGAAAGTGTAGCAGCTATTATGGAGGAAAGTCCATCCTCACAAGTAACTCAATTACAAACATATGAAAGACGCCCAAGAAGAATAAGAAGACGACCACCGTGTGGAACGTGATGGATTTATATTTTTTGTATTTGAATTTTTGTAGAATAATATAAAATGTAAAGTCATAAAATTTGTTTAAAATGTATGTTGTTCATTGAGAAAGTGTGATAAAGTCATAAAATGTTCTGCAGGATGGATATTTTTGTATACAGGTTAGGTTGTCGATGATTTTGTATGCATGTGTAAGCTTCTGCACTGAAGGCGTCTTTTGTAAAGTTGACTTTTGCCAACTGCAAATCGTCTTTACAAAAGAACGTCTTCAGATGTGGCCACTACCACCTTAGTTTTGGAGTTAGTTTCAAAACTACTTTATTTTTAGATTTTTTTTAAAGATCCCATTAAACCCAGAAATTCCCCAATTTATCATATTCTTATCCCCAATATCTCACAATTTATAAATATCCTAGAACCCTCTACATTTTGATCCAAAATCACTTACCCCCTAAATTTTAACATATTCTCTACTAGTCCATAAAGTTTCTCCATCCATCACAAAACCCCCCACCGTTAAATGCCTGTTAACTAGGCACATGCACGACATACAGCTATTTTTCTTTCAATTTTACCAATATCTTCAACCTTATATGCAACACATACCCACGATTTCAACCAAATTCAGCCACAATTGCTTTTTAATAATCTTCATTGATTTGTCAAAATTTTGAAAAATTCTACTCCAAATTTAGTAGCGGTTTGGATTTCATCTCCTTAATATTCTGTTTTGATTTTCATGAATCATCTTTATTTTTCACCTTCATGAATAAATTGAACTATTCTTTTTATAGTAGTCAAATTTATTTTGATGACCATTTTTTTAAAAATGTAACATTCCGGATATTTCAATTTTCTATTATTCTGTTTCGAGAAAAATCTCAGACATAATAAATAATATTATAAAAAGATTATGTAAGAAAAATAGAATCATGACTTATTTTCATGCAAAAAAATTCTAGTTGACACTAATACGTAACTCACATTAAAAATCACTAGTTATCTTTTAGATACTAGATTTTTATTTATCAAATATTTTGTTTTATATAATAAACATTGTAAACAAAAATGTCAATCTAGTTGTTCATTAAAGTCAAAATTTTTAATTATTTATCCTTTAGATTATAGATTTTTATTTATCAAATATTTATTTTATATAATTAAATATTAAGGATAAATATCCACTTAATTATCTCACTAGATCCTTAAAATTAACTTTTTCATAGAAAATAAATAAAAAATAAAAAATTTATTTTGTACGACTTGGGAGTTAAACCCAGGTCGCAAGGGAGGAAAGAGAGTGGATTGAAAGACGCACGCCACTGGTCTACCGCTTAACATGTGTAATATGTGACGTTTTTATTGATAGTTAACCGAATTTTCACCAGAAATTTTGTACCCCCTTTTCCGTTCTTTACAAAATACCTACATAGATCCTTCTCCAAATACTTGCAATATCCTTAAAAAATACCTATATAGCTGTGTTCGTTTAAGGGCTGGATGAAGGGAGGGGGTATAATAGAGATTTTTTTATCATGTGCATGACATATGACATATTAAATGGCATGTCGTCCGATATTTCATGTTAAGGGATTTTGTGATGGATGGAGAAACTTTAAGGATAGTGGGAAGAGATAAAAATTAAAGGGTAAGTGATTTTAGGTCAAAGTGTAAGAGGATTCTTTCATCGATGATGAAGGGAGGTGTATAAAAGTGGCTTTTTTTATCATGTGCATGACACATTTTGTCTGATATTTTGAATTAAGGGGTTTTGTGATAAATTGAGAAACTCTAAGAATTAATAGGGAAGATGTTAAACTTTAGGGTGATAAAGTAATTTTGAGTCAGAATGCATGAGGTTTTAGGATATTAACCCTATATTACATTGAATGAAATTATTCACATTGTTAACTATCTTGCAAATTAATTGATTATATAATCATTAATAAAGATTTTAGTTCTTTTTTGGATTATTTATAATTTTAGAAGAATGGTGATTCACTTGGTCAAATAGATGGCGAAAACTTGGTTAGCTTGAAACTACTCAAATAAAAATTTACCTATTAAACTCTCTTTTAATATCCCAAAATTTCTCAAGAAATCCTAGAACATTGAAACTTTCAACACCAACTAACTTGATTATCATAGTAGACTGTTAGCAAAATTTAAGGAAAATTAGTTCGTATTTACTAAATTTTGGGATTCAAGATTTAGAATTAAGATTTGACATTTTGTTTTCAATACATGTCAAGATCATAATTTGGATTTAGATGTTTGTACTTATAGATTCATAATTTAGGTTAGCTTGAATATGATTGTACTAGAATGCGCTTAAATGGAAGAGAGCCACTTTTTGTACAATATTCATAAATTATAATATTTTTGAAGGTGGGTCCTAAACGACGTGGGCGTCGTCATAAGAATACAGAAGAAAACTCTAAAGATATTAATGTGCCCTTTCCTATTTTGGAAACTGAGGTTGATATCAGTAAAAGTGAGTCTGAAAATTCCTCTTTAAGCTTTGAGGTTGCTTTCAACAAGGAAAAGCCTAAAAGTTTCGAAAGTAACCTCAAGAAGGAGATGGATTTCCTATTTTATCCTCAGCTTCGAAAAATGTTAAAACATTATAGGAGGTTATAAAGGAGAATTCAGTGTGCAAAACCATTATCTCTAGAAATAAGGACGATGAAACCAATTCCGTCCAGGAAAATGAAAATGAGAATGTACAAAAAGAAGAGGGTAAGCAAGCTAAATGGATATTGAAAGTGGTAAATATCAAATCATGAAAGAGATCATTCAGGAGGGCATGTGGCTTTGGGGTAATACCATTTTTGGCCATTTTAGCCAAGAAGCCATCTTTTAGCTTTACTAAACAAGTTGTATTTTGTGTTTGGAATAGTAGAGGTTTGAAAGAGGTGGCTGAGAATGATGAGGGCTTTTTTTTTTTTTAAATTAATCACAAGAAGAGAAATAAGCTATTCTGAAAGGTGATCCTTGGTTTCTCCTTGATAGACCTATTATCTCAAAGAATGGGTTCCAAGCATGAAACTCATGAAGGAGGAGATGACCAAAATCCTTGTTTGGGTCAAGCTTTAGAACATTCCACCTATTCTATGGACTCAAAAAGGGATTTTTAGCATTAGTAGCATTCTGGTAAGCCTTTTTATGCAGATGTTATTACTGCTGGTGGAGTAAAATTATCCTTTGCTAAAGCATGCGTTGAGATTGATGTCTCATATGAACTGCCTACGGACTTTGAGATTGATTTGGAGGATATAAGCATAAAAGAAACCAATGTTGAAGCTGAATACATGGGAGTTCCAAAAATTTACAAAGATTGTAAGGTTTTTGGACATGACTGTAGAGCTAAGACTCAAGATAAATTGGTTAAGCCAGTTGCTACTAAACCTACTCGACAAGAATCGGTGCAGGTCATAAGGAAGAATTCAAGCCCTTGTGAGCCAGTGACTATTGGTGATGTCCAAGAACCAGAAGTGGTTGTCCTTCTTCCTGAAACTCTGGAGGAGGAGGTCGACCTCGAAGCTTGTGAGCCAGTGACTATTGGTGATGTCCAGGAACCAGTAGTGGTTGTTTTTCTTCCTAAAACTCTGGATGATGAGGTCAACCTTGAACCTTGTGACATTACAAACATGGATATTCCTCGTTCTGATCCTTATCTCAAAGAGGAAGATAATAAGAATGTTCAATCTAGTAGTAAAGACAAAGAACCTAAATCTATTGCAACTCCTAGCAACTCTCTTAGTGCTAGATAGAAGCAAAGATTAAGGCAAACTGCTGCAAAGTTAAAATCTAAGTGTGGTGAGCAAGTGAGTTCATCACATATTTCCAAACCTTCTCCATGTTAATGAACCTAGCAGCATGAAATGTCAAGGGATTTAACCAACCCCTTAAACATTCTGAAGTAAGGAGGGTTGTGTTGAAATTTAATCTGAGATTGCGTGTTTGTTAGAAACAAGAGTCAAAGCTAAGCATTTTCATAGTATTGTTAATTTTGTCTTTCCCAACTGGAACTTTGAAAATAACTACTCTAAGGATCCTTTAGGGAGAATATGGGTGGCAAATGATCCTACTATATTTGTTTTGTCTGTCATTTATACTTTTGCCAATTGATGCATTATAAGGTGACCAAGAATGATACTTCCACTGAGTTTTTTTGCATCTGTATATATGTTGTCAACAATGCTAGTGTTAGAAAGAAGCTGTGGGAGGACCTGATTTTGTTTCATGCAGGGATTGCCTCTTTATCTTGGATCATTCTTGGGAATTTTAATGAGGTTATCCATTCAGATGAGAAGCAAGGGGGATCTTCTAGTTGGGATGAGGGTATGAAAGACTTTGCTAATTGTCTTAATACCATTGAAGTGGATGACCTGAATTTTTTCCTTTAATACTTGGTGGAACCATCAAGTAGGAAACACCAGTATACATACAAAAATTGATAGAATCTTTATTAACACTCATTGACATAATACTTTTAATAGATCATTGGCCTACTTTGCTACTCCTAGCTGCTCAGATCATCATCCAGCTATTTTTTAGTTTTGTCCAGATGCTACAAGGAAGAAGACTCCCTTTAAATACTTCAATTTCTGGGCTGATGTTGAGGGTTTTTCTGATGTAATTCAGCATGCTTGGGAGCTGAATATTTATGGTATTGCAATGTACAAGCTTGCTAAGAAGATGAAGTCTGTTAAATTAGCTCTCAGGAACTTTAATTCAACTCATTGCAGTGACATCTCCAAAAGAGTTAGTGAAGCCAGATTGGCACTGGAATCAGCTCAGCAGCATTTAGATTCTCATCCCAACCTTCTGGAAGATCAACATGTGGCCAATAATGCTTTTAAGAATTTTCATTCTTGGAAGCTTGCTGAGGAAAGCTTTTATATGCAGAAGTCTAGAAACTCTTGGCTCAACCTTGGGGACAGTAACATGTCCTTTTTTATGTTGTCAAAGCTCATAGAAGAAGATCCAACATTAGCTTCCTTACCAAAGACCAAGGTACTGTTATCACAGATCCTACTGAAATCCAGAATTTGATGATTAAGTTCTATCAAGAGCTTTTGAGTAAGCAACTACCTATTCCAAACATTAACTAGGAGATTCTTAAGAAATTTCTTCCTCACATAATCAATCAAGCATATCGTGATAGCCTGGTTCAACCTTTCACTGCTAAGGAGGTTAAGAAAACTTTATTCTCTTTAAGTGATAGGAAAGGTCCAGGGCCTGATGGATTTAATGCTAACTTTTTCAAGAGGAATTGATATATTATTGGAGATGATGCGTGTGCTGCTATTTAGAATTTTTTCAGACTGGAGAACTTCTAAAGCTTTTCAATAACACAGCTATTACACTTGTTCCTAAGGTGTCAAATCCTAGCAAAGTCTTTGAATATAGACCTATAGCATGTTGTAATCTTTTTTATAAGTGCATTACTTCTATGCGGGCTAATAGGATGAGATCAATTCTGCCCAATCTGATTAGCCTAAATCAAACAGTCTTTGTACCTGGGGAGAGTCATCTGAGACAAAATTCTTCTTTCTCAGGAGCTGTTGAGAAGTTACACAGAGATTCGTTTCCTCCAAGATGTGCCCTTAAGGTAGATTTGCTCAAGGCCTATGATAGTGTAGGTTGGTTTTTCCTTGGGAAAGTTCTCCTAAGTGTTGGGTTCCCCTAAAGGTTTACAGACTGGGTGATGGAGTGTGTTACAACTCCCACTTACTTTATCAACATAAATGGTAGCTTACAATATTTTTTTCAGGGAGGTATAGGGTTGAGGTAGGGAGATCCACTGTCTCCCTACCTGTTTGTTCTTGTTATAGAGGTTCTTACTGGAATTATGCAACATTGTGCAACCGTTCCTAGATTTTCAGTATTATTGGAGATGTAAGAAGGAAAAAATGGTCAACCTTTGCTTTGTAGATGATCTTTTGATTTTTTGTAAAGGTACTACTCAAGTTATCAAGGTGGTTAAAGAGGGCATGTACCTGTTTAGTGCTCTTTCTGGCCTTAATCCTAATGTCTCCAAAAGCACCATTTTTTTCTCAGCAATAAGTGAAGAAGAATAAGACAATATCTTAACAGTTGCTGATTTCTCTAAGGGTATGCTTCCTGTAAGATATCTTGGCATTCCGCTCATTTCAACTAAATTGAGTAAAACAAACTGTGAAATCTTAGTTGACAAGATAATCAATAGAGCAAAAGCATGGGAAGATAAATATTTAACTTTTGTTGGTAGATTATAATTAATTCGTTCTATCTTAACTGGTATTCAAAACTACTGGAGCAGCCTTCTCATCCTGCCTAAGAAAATTACGAAACTTATCAATGTGGCTTTGAGGAATTTCTTCTAGACTGATAAGACTGATCAGTGTAAATGGGCAAAGGTAGCCTGGAAGTTTGCTTGTGTGCTTTTCTGTTAAGGAGGCCTGAACTTAAAGGAGTTGGCTGTGTGGAATTTAGCTGCAGTGTCCAGGCACTTCTGGAAGCTTGTTAGGAGAGAAAATGACTCTTTGTGGCTGGCTTGGTGTGACCATAACTTGCTTAAAGGTCACTCCATTTCCACTGTGAATATGCATGCAGGCCCTCTTAGTCTTAGAGGAAGCTCATAAGATTAAGGGATAAAATTGCTCATTTTTGCAGCTTGAGGATTCATAGATCCTTGACACCAGGATGGTATCCTTTTTACAAAGGTTTGGTAGAGATTTTGTGAATAATTCTGACCTAAACCTTGACGGTCCTCTTTCGACTCTCATTAGAGAAAAAGGTCTGGAATTGGCCTAATCATGAGGTTGAGATGTATTTTCATTCCTGGAATATTCATCTAAACCGACCTACTCTGAATGAAGATCAATGGCTCTGGAATGCTAGTAGCAATGACTCATTTTCCACCAGTAGCACCTACAGCAAACTTATTGATCATCACGAATCTGTTTCCTGGGCCAATATTGTTTGGTTCTCTGGTAACATTCCTAAATGTGCATTTATTCTTTGGTTGGCCCTTCAGAACAAACTAATCACTAAAGACAGAATTTCACAATAGAGCCAAAATCTGAGTTCTGAATGTATTTTCTGTATTGATGATATTGAATCTGTCCAACACTTATTTCTTCAAGTGTTCCTTTGCTCTAGGCAAATTTTGGAGCCCTTGTTATGTAGGTGTGGCAATTTTTTCATGCCTGACTCATGGGTTTCTTTCATTCAGTGGCTGCTTCTACTCAACATCAACAAAGATTATTATACTTGAAGTGCTAAACAAGTATATTTTGCTTTTGTTTACTGTTTGTGTTTAGAAAGAAATATGAGAGTTTTTGTTGGTAAAATCATGGACTCTCAATTGATTTCTAGGAAAATTGCTTTCATGTCTAAAGAGACTACTTTTCATAGATGGATAGAAGTCTCAACGTAGGTGATCAAATCTTAGAGAGGTGGATGTAATTTTGGGTTTCTCCTTTTTTGTGTTGGTTCTTATTTTGATCTATGATTTCTTAATTATTTGTAGTCTTGATGTATGCCCTTTGTTGTACTAATTATTTTGTAATATATTTTTACCTTTTGACAAAAAAGATTGGATTTGAAGGTTTCCCACCGTTTTTATTAAGAGAATAAAAGAATACAAGGAGTATTCTAAAATTGAAAGGAGGGTACAGGGACAAAAAAAATTTCACCGAGCAGAACAAAATTGACAAGGATGATTAAACTCTCCTAGTCTGACTTTGTGAGTTCGAGTTTGATATAAGACAAATAAAAAATCACCCGGGCATTAAAAAAAAAGGATTTTCACCCATATTACGTAATAATTCTGTTGGTTGAATCAAACGCCGAACTAGACGGTTGTTCTGAAAATGGCAGAAAGTAGTTTCCGATAGACTTGGAATAAAATTGGCAAATACCCAGAAACCAAACATGAACCCTGCTTTACTCTCTCTCTCTCTCTCTCTCTCTATCTCTCATATACATTGAACAGCGTAAGAGATGATGAAATCTCGAAATAAATTGTTGTTATGCATCAAGTGCCATAGCAACAGCATCAACAAGAGAAAGACTTTCAATGATTTCTCCGTCCCCTTGTACTTGTCGCTTTGGTGTCTCGTCTTCTTTTCCTCCTCTAAGCTTGGTGTCGGCCATGCCAGTGCAGGTAAGTTCTACATCTTTTGATCTTTCCTTCCATTTTTACTCTATTTTGTTTTTTGTTTTTCGTGTCAGTCTTAGTTGCTTGAATTGGATTTTTTTGAAAATATGATTTCTTTTCTGGCTTTTGTCCTTACCCACTCAGTATTTTTTTCTTTGTATTTTGGTTTCAGGCCGCTTGTTATTGCTCATCTTTGTGCTCCGTTTTACTTTATTGAACTATATTGTTCAGAAATTTATTCGTCAAATCTTGCAGATAATCTCTGCTCACTGCTAAGCAATACTGATCATACTTATTGACATATTACATATGTTGATTCGGATTGGTTGATTCAAATACCATTTCATAAAGCGGCGCATTTAATTTATTGGTTTCTATTGATGAATGCTGGTGGTCACTTCCTTCATTTCGATTCAAAAGTTATATGCTGTTCATTTTTCATGGCTCGTGGTCACTGAAAATGTTGTACCAACTACGTAGTAGGCTTCCTCAACATGCTGAGTTAGGCCCTTCTTATCGTAGTCTCTTCATATGGAGAATGTTAACAGAACATTTAGGGCTTTAATCCCAAGAACCAAAATTTTGAAATCTCGAGAGTTTTCTTCTCAAAATTTAATCTATGTTGTTTACTATGCCTTGCGTGGCTTTATATTGACTGAAGCTCGAATTTTCAGGGAATTCGCCTCCTATTAACATTAGCACACCTTGTCCTGATTTTCCCGATTCTACGCTTGGTCATTGTGCACAAGAAAATGGAAATAATAACTTCGAAGAGAAGGTGCATTTTGATTTAAATGTCTCAAGGACCTATAACGAGTCTAACTTTCATCACGAGCTTGTATATTCCAATCACTGTGTTCGAGAATCAATTAGATTAGAAGACGTAGTATGGACTGTTTTAGATTATGCTTCATCCATGTGTAAAAT
The DNA here is from genome assembly GCA_003255025.1 of Datisca glomerata. Lineage (NCBI taxonomy): Eukaryota > Viridiplantae > Streptophyta > Magnoliopsida > Cucurbitales > Datiscaceae > Datisca > Datisca glomerata. Next base: position 975,526 of record QANY01005768.1, on the reverse strand, counting down.
ACAGCCAGAAGAAGAGCAGAAACGAATTCAACAAGAACAACAGAAACTTCCAAGTGGTAGAACTTCTCAACCCACTTATCTTAATTTTGACGAGTTCCGTAACATAACAAGACAAGAAAGAGGTACGAAAATGCCCCTGCGGTTTGTTAACATAACCCACAGGCTTGAACCTGATGGAGTTGAGTACAACTATGCTTCTGCATCTAAGGGTGCAAAGGTGGTTGCTCATAATAAGGAAGCAAAAGGAGCAAGTAACATATTAGGGAAGGATCACGATAAATATCTGAGAAATCCGTGTTCCGTGTTACGCAAGTTTGTTGTAATTGAGCTCACAGAAGAGACACTCGTAGATGCTGTCAAAATCGCCAACTTTGAACATTATTCTTCTAATTTCAAGGAATTCGAACTATCTGGCAGTTTGAGTTATCCAACTGATAAATGGTTCCCATTGGGTCACTTTGTTGCTGCTAACGTAAAACATGCTCAAATCTTCGAGCTGATGGAACCCAAATGGGTGAGGTACCTGAAATTAAGTTTACTCGGTCATTATGGATCAGAATTTTACTGCACCCTAAGTGTTGTAGAGGTTTATGGCATTGATGCAATAGAGAGGATGCTTGAGGATCTCATTGTGCCACAGCAAAAGCCCAATTCAACTCGAGTGACTCCCCTGAAACCAGAAGTGACATGGATTCAGGTAGAAGGAAAAGCTGAAAATAATGCTGACTCTATAGATGTAATGACAGAAAGTGTGGATGACTCAGAGAAGCTTAATTTAGACGTGATGAAAAGTCCATTGAATGTGATATCCATGGTTCCCGATCCTGTAATAGAAGTTAGACAACAGGCAAATGGTAGAATACCTAGTGATACTGTTCTTAAGATCCTGATGCAGAAAGTGAGGTCACTTGAGCTTAACTTATCTGTGCTGGAAGACTACATTAAAGAACTGAACAGAAGACAAAAGGATGTTTTACCTGAACTTGATAAAGGGCTGTTGAGAGTTTCTTTGCTTCTGGAGAAAACAAAACTAGAGATTAAAGATCTCATGACTTGGAAGGAGCTTATGGTATGTATATCATAGTTTTCTTAATTTCAGTACTAGAACGAAGAGCTTTGTGCATTTGCTTAATAGATTTGAATCTTTCCCGTTTCCAGGAAAACGGAATTACCGACCTTGGATCATGGAAAGCAGATGTCTCATCTCAAATGAATACACTGACAAGAGAAAACAACATGCTAAGGTTCGAAGAAATGCTTTTGCTCATATTCATTATTCTTAATGGTAGTCAACTCCTCTCTCAAACTAATAATTTCCTTCCTAAAAGATAAGATAGAAGATCAATCTTCTGTTAAACTTGATTATGCATAAATGAGACTCTTTATTTCTTTTCAAACTTCTCAAAATTTTCCTTCCACAAATATTACTGAAATTCCAATTGAAAATTGAAATTTGATGGTAGTCTTTGTTTTTTTTTTTTTTACTTTTTCAGCTGTAGATTATTTTCATTTATAATCTTTTTCCCAAGTTGTTATTTTTAAGTTACTGATGCAGAAAACTTCTCCTTAATAATTCCTTGAACCCCTCCCCCCCCCCCCCCCCCCCCCAACAAAAAAAAAATAACAAAACAAAAGAAAAGGCTCGCTATGTTTACCATGCCTTTCTGCCTTTTTAAAATCTGTGTTTTATCGATGACAGATTAGATGTTGAGAAGGTTACAAGTGAGCAAGCCAGATTAGAAAGCAAAGAGATTGCAATACTATCAGTGAGTCTTCTCTGTATGTGCTTTGCAATAGTGAAGATAGCATCAGCTAAAGCTTTTGCATTTTTTGGATCTTCTCTGCCTGATAGTGTTTGCTTTACGAGTAGTGGTTGGGTATGGGTACTAGTTAGCACCACCACAACATTATTCATCATTTTGATCTATAGTTAGCCTTCCTCCCTCCCTCCNCCCCCCACAAAAACATTTTTGTGAAAGTAGGGGAGGAGTATAAACACTTGATGCCTTGGATTTAAAGTAGGTCAGATCAGTGTAAAGCTAACACCCATAGAAGCAAGATTGTTGTACAAACAGTACAGGTTACTTTATGATTAAATCAATGAGTGAATTTAATCTTATTATATTGAATTTTGTATTATTATGGTGCTTTTGCTTCCGTTTAATATCCGTCGCACAAAGCGTATTGTCTTGAATTTGACTATTGTTTAATCAAATCATTCACACGATAAATTATGTAGATCTACCCTAACTGCAAAGTCGGCTCTGAAAAAATTTTGCATTATTATTTTTTTTTTTTGCGTTTTCTTATCTGATTTGGACTGTCCAAATCTGTTTAGATGGTTTAGATGTGACTACGTATCTGTTGTTGCTACAACAAAAAATGTGCATCCACTTGACCTACCATGCATTGTCAAACACAATAAAAAGTTTGAACGTGCATGGAGGTGTACTACTGCACTATGTTTTAATTTCCCACTACGTTTGAATTATAATAGTATGATGTTGGAATTTTAGCAATGGAACAAAAGGAGAATGACAACAAAGGTCACCAATTGATACCAAACTTGACCAGAAATAGGCCTTTCGTCGTTACTTAGCAATGACTGAGGTTATAACTGGGCCAAGACAAAGGTTGCTGCTGAGCCAAATCTAACCATATATGTCTTAATTACAAAGTCAACTCCAAACAAAACTTTACATTATCTTTTTTTGCTTTTCCAGACCTAATATGGGTCATCTAGTTTTGGTTGGACGACGATGCAACTATGTCTTTGTCCATTGACACATCATGCATGTTCAATCACAATAAGAAATTCATTTGTTTCGTCATATTATGATCATTTATATGTTTAAGGTAAGTCTATGTACATTGTCAACTTATAATAGTATTGATCACCGCGGCGGTATTAGCATTTTTCTATTGTTTTGACTTTTCATAAGGAACAAATTGCTTACTACAGTCACTTAAGATCAGCACCATCTTTTCAAAACTCATTCATCCTCTCTTAAACAAATTGCTTACTCAGTTTGTACATTTAACAATTAAAAACAAAGTTGTTCGTCATTCCCGAATGGTTCCATGGTCTAGCGGTCAGGACATAGGACTCTGAATCCTGTAACCCGAGTTCAAATCTCGGTGGAACCTTTTTTTTAAATGAATAAAATCTTGGTGGAGCCTTTTCAAAATTGTTTTTAAACTTTATATTAAACTAACTTTTAACTATTTTATTTGATAAAAATAAATTGTCAACTATTTTTACATGAAAATAATATTTCAATGAATTCAGAAAAATAATAATTTTTATAAATTAACTTTTAAGTCATTCCTTATAATAATACTGATATTATTATGAAATATTTTCAATATAACATCGTTATTATTATATTTTTTGTTAAATTTAAATTCTACATGAATTGAACTACTTTATGATATCATAGCACATGTGTTGGATAACATTGTCATTATTATTAGTTTCTTTCTATATAGTTGTAAATTTCCCATTATTTGGTTAAGTATTTGTTGTTAGTTTTTGGTTTAGGTTTGTCTAAGCCATTTTCAGATAAAGTTTTAGATTTAGGATAAAGGACGATTTGGACTGCTGAAGAATAATAAGAAATTTTGAAATTTTGCATTGAAAAAGAAGATGAAGAGAATTCTCTCCATATGTGTTAGTGTTTGCCTTAATTATATTAATCTTGTTGGAAATTTGTAATTTTCATTTTGATTTGAGTTCTTAATTGCCATAATCTATGTACTATAACTTCTTCAATGAAATCTAGATTATAACCACAAGAATATAAGATGAGTTCTCATAATTGGTTGAGTTCTTATATTTATACCGAGAGATGGTGATTATGAGTTATACTATCTTTAATCACTTAAAATTGGTAACTTTGACAAAAAAAAAAGGACAAATAAGACTATACCTCACATTTTGGGATAGTTGTATTTTAGGCTTAATTTTTTCAAAACTAACATTTTAGTGTCTAGCATTTCATTTTAAGCACACACAGCCCAAAATAATCTTTTCTTGCCATATCTTCAACATTTTAGGGGATTTTGAGCTTTTTCGACAACCTTGTCTTTATAAATTCAAAGTAAAAATGTCTGCTGTTGAAGAGGTAGAGAGGGGTTCGTGAAGATATTAGATGATAAAATGGTAAAAATCGCCCAACAATGACAAAAATGTGATCTTTTTACTCTAATCTGATAAACATGTGTGTGACAGATGTCTGATCATATTACTAATTATACTGGAAAGTTAATCTTGGACCAAGCGTGCTTACATGTTAATGCCTAAAGTATTGATTTTGAAATATTCAGGATTAAAGTGGAACAACTCCAAAGATTAAGAGATTTACCCTCATTTGTCACTACAAAAATCTCATTACACAAAATCGTACTATATATAAATGGGTCTTAAGGGGAGAAATATTTCTTTAACCTTTTTATCTAATTAATTTTACTCTACTTTTAATTTTACTATTATAACATTAAATTAAAACATTTAGTAACGTCTTTTATGTCAAAATCAATTAGTTATGACTTTACTTTCTTTCAGTAGATTCATGAATTGAATTTCATAAATCAATTTAAAATTACACACATATATATATATATGTATGTATATCATATAATGTAGTAATATTAGTTCATAGAGTTTGTAAATTACATTTAATTAATATTGCACCTTGAAGTCAACTTAAACGCTTTCACCACCTGCTAGACATTGTACAAATTTTAAATTGAATATTTTGAAATAACAAAAGTTACAAAACTCATATACTAAGTTACTTTTGCATTTTAATACAATCAATTAAATAGTAAAATAAACAAAGTTTTTTATATCTTTTACATGGTGTTAAGCTCTATTTATATTTATTGAGGCACTTCAATTCTCAATGACGATGATATATTTTGTTGATAGCAATTTGTTTAATATATAATAAAAAATTATGATTGTCTACTGGTAAAGATAAAGAAGTCCTCTCCAAAGTAAAGCTTATCTACAAAAATGTGTTCATCTAATTTCAATGGGCCATGCAAGAACGGTAAATTCCATCTCTTTCACTAATTTTTCCCCATTTTGACATCTCTTCAGCTGTTAACAAGAAACATTAGAAACACTATTTGCAACTTTTTCTAACCAAAATTAGTCAAACAATTGACAGTTCCTATTCCTAATACGCACAAAACAAAGGCCCCTATGATGAAAATGGAATTGCCTGAATGTTCTTAAAATTGGAAAGAAAAAAAGAATTAGATCAGTCAAAAACTCATAAAAAGTTAGACGAAACGACCAGAATTCCTTCTAATTAGACAGGCTGAATGTAAGCAACAAAAACAGTAATGTCATCCTTTTTGCCACCATAGAACTGATGTCCAGCGGCTAATGCAGCTTCTGAAAATGGGGTACTATTTGTTGCATTCAAAGAGTTGTAATAAGCCTGTTGTGCTATTGCCAAAGCCAACTCCTCTGCATCTGAAACTCACCTCTCCTATAATTTGAAGCATCTCTTCCGTAAACATGTTGTCAAACAGTCCATCTGTCCCAGCAATTATTATATCTCCTGCCTTTACATTAACTCTCAATACCTGCTTTTTCCATAGATATGATCATATATGTTATTTGAAATTCAACTCCATTGGCTTTAGCATTGTGATATAGCACTATGACGCTTAATATTATTATGACATAGGAACTTATGTACATGACGCTTAATATTATTATGACATAGGAACTTATGTACATGACGTGAGATACATGTTCACGTCATAATTGAAAATATAATTTCTTTTACTACTAAGTAGTTATTCAAGAAAACTCAATTTTTTTTTCTCGGTACGCCAAGATTACAATTTTTATCTTCAACAATCAACTATAGCAAAATATAAATATAAAAAGAGTAATATGAGGTAGAAAATTATATGAAACAAGGTAGCTGAGTGACTTTGGGGAGTCGCAACCTTTTAATTTTCTCAGCTGATATGAAAAATTAAAGCAGTGTTGCTGGATCGGTGACTTGTATATTACTTTGTCCTCTGCCTTTCAAACCACCAGAAATCCACCATCTCCAATGTTCACAGCTTCCAAGCACTATTACAATTACACATCTCTATGATCACTCTGGGTCACTACAAGAAATATAACATTCTACGGGAATAAAATACAAGAGTTTCAGTATTCTCTTGTTAAAAATAAGAAACAACAAGAGAATTAAAAATCAAGTAGAATTTATTCATGTCAAAAGTAAAAAAAAAGAAGCAGGACTGAGTGAAAATTAGAAGCGGGACTGAAAATGTGCCTTCTCTCCCTAAAAAATAAAACACAAATAGATCAACCATTTTTACCCTCACGATTGCCTACTCTCCCTCTCAAAAAACAAAACACAAACAAAACCATCTCTCTCGTCATGATTTTCCTTCTTTGTCGATACCCATGGCGATTTACTTTCTTTGTCGATACCCATCACGATTTACTTGTCTCTCGATCAAAATACACAACCACAAATTAGAACCGTTCTCTCTCAATTACCCTTCTCTCTCACAACTTCTCCCTCTCAACATACAAACTCACAACCTAGCGCTAGACCTTCATTGAAAAAGAGAGAGCATAGCCTTATTGATTTTCTTGTCTCTCTCTCTCTCTCTCGATTAGCTTCCCTCTCTCTCGTTCAACAACAGAGAATGAACTAGGGCTTGCGAGGTTGAAGAGTATTTTGGTTCTCTAGAGTTCGTGATTAAGAGATCATCTAAGATGAGGGAGCCCCGACCCTCGCGTCAGCCATGTTGAAGAACAAAGGGCTAGGTTACCGATTGAAGCTCCACAAAAGCATATGTTTTGGTTATGTGGTTTGGTCTTTTGTCATTTTTAGTGAGTTTTGGCGATTCTTCATTTTTACACTATTACATCATACTTTATGCTCATTTCATCTTTGTTTTTTTATTCTCTCTCGGAATTGGTCGAATGAGTAGGAACTTTTGCTAAATACGGTACTTGTCACGGAGTTGTTTCTATTTGGTAGCCTAGAAAGAGGAAGCTTAGAGAAAAGAAGGAATTTTGTGGATTTTATGTGACGCAGTCCGAATTCTGAAGGACTTTAAGTGCCGAAGTCAACCGACTAAAGATGATTGCACATAGTGCTCAAACTTATACCATTAATCTAACCATCGAAGGTTGGTATTATCTTCCCTCTTATTTTTTTGTTGCCAATTTTGCACTCTTTTTTTTCTCTTAATTTTTCTTACAATTTTTTTACTCAACTTGAACAGCTAAAATGTCGGGACCTTGTGCTGAGCAAGGAGAAGTACTTCCGGCATCGTCATGCAAACTTAAATTTTCTTCTATTCGTTTAGTTTGGATTGACCCTCTTTATTTTTCTGAAAAGGTTTTGCAAAAAATAGCGGTTAGTTTAATCCTGATTTTCAAATAGTGGTTCACCTTGGGCCTTTCTTTTCAGTGCCTACACATACTAGTTTATTCCGTGTCGAACCATAAGGTCAAAGATGATATTTCTTCTACAACCCATGATAAGGCACATCCTTATTTTGTAGTCTAGTTGATATTCAATCTTTACTGTAGAAAATTTATTACCGGCATTCGATAATCTTTGTGTTTATATCTTCCAGTCCTTTTATAGTGGCTCAAAATGAATGGCAATAACATACATTACATAGATCCTGGCTTTTCTTACACTGTTACTGAAAGCTTCATGGACTTCTTTGATGGCATTGCACATGTGCTTGTAAATTACGCTCATGCAGGGTCTCTACATGATCAGATACACTTATATTCTAATCCAAGTTTTCTATTGAAAAGGAAACGTTTTATGAGCTTGCATTATGACGTGTCAAATTGTCGCATTCGTTTTGTCATGTTGTTGATAGTTGCTAAGACAAGATGTATATTCATGGTGCTAGACGCAATCTTTCTAATGTATTCATAACCTTTTTAAGCAGAAGCTTCACGTCACCAAGCAGTGTATTGAGATTATTAGTGGAACATGCTATTTCAGCTAATGGTGTAAGATCTTGTATACAAATGTTCCCTATTAGGAATGTAATGCGTTGACTTACATTCGCTAACACACTGATAAAAGGTCTTTGTTTAAAATGCTGATAAATTAAATTATTTTGGATCATTTCAGAATCAATAAATGTGATGGAATTATTAGATTATCAAGTTTTTGAAGTAATTGAAAACTAAGCTTTAGCTTTTTCTCCAGTATATGTAAATGTTGTGTATGTAAATGTAGTACATAAACAAGTGTAATTTGTTATTATTTATCCTGTCGTGAAAAATAACCTTGTGGTCATTTGCTTTATTACTTGTTCTGCATTTTTGTCAATATTATGGAGAATTGTATTCTACTTATTTGTTCATTGAATGATAGTGTTCACGTGTGACGAGTCATCGTATAATTGCAGGTTTTGTGCTTCAAGTGTTGGGATACTACACGGGGCAGCCTCTTCTAGTCTTATTAGATTTATCAATATAAAATATTACATTGTTATTAAGGTTTTATTACAAGTATATCCTTGTAATTACATTGTTATTAAGGTTTTAGATGCATGACTGTTTATGAATAGTTAGAAGTAGTAAAATGAAAAGAGACATGAAGGGTTGTTTTATTGGATAAATGGTGGAACCTAAAACAATAGATAGGCATAGAGATGAACAATTTGTATCAATTTTTATGATACTATGTGGGTTAATACTGTTTTAGCTATGTAATTCTACAAAACCATATAGTAGTGCTTAAAAATATGCAGTATTATTTTTTCGCAAAGTATAAAATGGTGATATGAGCAACGTAAAATTATCTTAAAGTTACTGTTTTATTCTTTAAAATGCAGGACTTACAATCCCTTGAAGGTTTTCAACATGAAATCAAATTTTGAAGAGTTAAGCAGTGGAAATTTGAAATTATTTTATAGCGTCTGTGAAACTTTTAGATGTTTTTTTATTTTTTGAAACGAATGTTGTATTAGTACACGAAGTACTAATATTTTTAGATGATACTTATGGATGATACTTTTGGATAATATTTTGTGAAAATGAAATGATGTTTGAATGTCTTTAAGTCTAGTAATGTATTAATTTTGAATATTTAAATAGGTACGTAAACATGTGCATATAAATTGATTGCAAAAAATATTTATAAAATGTCTGGAAAATTTGTTTATAAGAGACGTAATTTATAACAAAAAACTAAATCAATGAGGTTTAAAAAACCTTATGGTATCTGATTTAATATGATATAAAAATACATGTGAATGTTAATTCACAAGTGTTAAAAACACCTGTTGAATACATTCAACATGGGTCTGAAAATCCTATTAAATAACGTTCCACAAGAGTAGAAAAACCTGTAAAAAGTGAGATACCATATGTGTCTTTACAAGAGGCGTTGCGCCTAACGAAAAACGTGAACTTTTAATATGAGGGGCTATAACAGGCATTACATGATTCATGTGCATTACTTTTCACGGAGATATCTGCCTCTTGTAAAACACCATATTTCTTGTAGTGGGCGAAGCAAAATTTATAAACAAAACAAGCATCGGCTTCTCTACAGATTTTTTGAATTGTGGTGTGTATATATGGGATTTGATTACATCCGCCTGGACTGCATCCTGCTGCCTTCAGTGTATCTGCCCTTACTACCTGTGGACCTGATCACTACTATCAAGTTAGGTGACAAGTTAGATGAAACCGTCATCGTATGAATACAACTTGGAGGCTTGTGGCATGGAAGGATCAAAATGAGGTTGCGTTATGTCGGAAAGGCTTTCCCTTCCATCACATGGTCACTTTCGAAGGTATAGGTGGCCTCTCTTTCCGCCTTGGGAAGGGACATAGAAGCTAGAAGCTCTTTGGGGAGATTTAGTGGGGCTAGCTTGTCTTATCAACTTGTTCACGTTGGACTTGTATCAAATAGTTGGAGAGCAGTTCTCTGGCAAATAATCCAGCATATCAATATCCACATCACCCCAACCGCCAACGCTGATGGTTTGTTTCTCAGCACATACAAAATGCGCATCTTCGCCTTGAGGATTTTGATTGTGCTGCCTCTCTTTTGCAATGTAAAAGGCTCCGGCGACTATCTTCAATCCTTCCACCGGTGAAGTTATTTCCCATGGAAATGCAATACACACCTTTTTAATTTGATGACAATAGTAAAAGAACAATGATGACTCTGAACGAGCAAGGAGCAGCTACTTCTTTCTTTCTATTTTTCAATAAAAGAGCAGCTACTTCTTAGTTCTTACACATGAACGTGAACTAATGAGTTCTGATTCTGTATAATATAAATATACTCATCTTTTGACAAACATTAATATTTAATGTTATTAGAAATACCTACTATTTTTTAACTTAAATATAAATTAAATTATTTATAATATATGGTAAGATTAATTGGTCCACATTGATGGTGATGATGAGTTATTCCTTACTTGATTAGGAGACAACTAATAAAGACTAATATTTCACTGACCAAGTGTGGATGAGCTCCTAAAATATATTAACTAAAATTTTTTTCCAACTTCTAGGTCCAATGTTTAAGATCTAATCTTAATAAAAATATGAGATGAGTTGACACAATAATTAAGATCTCATATTCATATAGTGATAAATCGAGAGTTCAGGCCATAGTGTCTCTAATCTAAAAAACTTGTAACTTAAATTAATGCAAGGACTTGATTGCAGTCTTAAATTATTCAAGGGTAGTTTATTGGAAATAGATTAAAAAAAGTAAATTATAAATAAAAATAGATACTAAAAATCAAAAAATGCATTTTTATCTACGTAAAGGAATTTTTTCTCTCAAAGGATAAAAGTTTATAGACTAATGAGAGAAGAGAGAAAAACTATGATATGATTAATTTTCATTGGTTTGTATTTAATTGTTTAAGCTTACAATCGGCCACTATTTATAAGTCATTCTCAAATTTGGGAGATCTCATCATATCTTTACAAAAATGAAATTATCTTTTCAGATATGAAATTTTAACTGTATTCAGGGAATAACAAGAATATCCTTGTGATCATGTATCTTCAGATTTAACTACATGATCAGATTTGGCCGTTTGATTAGATCTACAGCTCTAATTTAGCTCCTTCCGTTCTACCAGCTTGGTATTCATTCTGATTGGTTCTTCTTTAAGTGACACGGAGGAATGCTGAAATTATTCCTATTCATTTGCCTCCATTACACTTAATGAAGTGTTTCTTCTTTTAAGTATAATGATGTGATTTTCTTATTCCAACACTAGGCTCGTGCACGTTGCTGCTTTCTAGAATAGCCTTTTTACAACTAATTTTGGGACGACATCTTATTCATTGTCTCCTTCTCTTTCTTCTTTCATTTATTGAGACTTACAATAATAATAATGACACGCAAAAGTAACAATAATTTATATAGAAGTGATAATTATTTTACTGAGATAGGTGCATGTTTGACGGTCCCATGAATACTTTTAATTTCATTTTTTTCCATTTTGTCTTCCCATCATCAGCAATCATATGTTCTGGCGATTCGTATTCTCGTTCTCGCTCCGTGTTTAGTTTGTCGCTTCATATTTCGGTACTCAATTTATTTCCCTTTCAACGCTTCATATTCCTGTACTCAATTCATTTCTTTCATCATTTTATATTCCCGTACTTATGGGTAATTATTATTATTTATTTTATTTTTATTTTTATTTTTTTTACATGGCACACCATTCTCCCTTTTCCAGCTGCATATCTCTTAACGGTCGCTGGTCACGACAGTTCATTTCCCTACATTCCTTCTTTCATTTGAGTACATCTCAATTGTCCTTTCATATTCTTTAACCCATTTCTATAATTTTTTTTCTCTCATTGTCTATATAAATTTCTTTTTATCGTTTTCTTCACACACCTTTCTCCTCCATCCTTCGTAAGTTCTTTGTTACTTTGACCTTTCTTCTTCTTTTCTTTCAATGATTTTGGTAGCCATGAGTCTCGGTAGAGTTGAGTTTAAACATTCGACTGAGCTAAGTGAGTTTTTTTTACCCTTTTTCATGATGCTTTCCCTTCTGATGTTGTAGGATTTAAGAGAAAATGGGCATCCATGTTATCCCTGAAGACCTCCCTGCCAAATCACCCTAAGCCCTACGCATATAGCTTTGGGTCTTAAACTTCTTTTTCTTCTTTTTTTTCATTAGTTCTTTAATTTTTACGATTGTGCCCCATCTCAATTTACTCCTAGCACTTATAGGGTTCTTCTTGGCTTTCATGGCTGAAATATGAGATACGGCCTAGATATGGGAGTTAATGAACTTAGGTGTTGGTACATTATCAAGCATATGGGTGAGACATACTACCTTTCTCCACGAGCTTCAGAAAAGAGAGCGCCAATGGTAATAAAAATCTCAAAGGGTAACAAAGGCTGGGAGAGGGATGTTCTCGTGATTGGTGAGAATTGGGGAGGTGATGGCCGCTGGATAATTCCCAAGAACTGAAATTTTTTTACTACGTAGCCAAAGCTCCATTTCCTATTTTTATGCATTTATGTTTGTTTTTTAGATCTTTCCTTTACTTCGTGACTGATTCTTTCTTTCTTGCAGATAAGCTCAAGAACAAGAAACTCTACGTCACATGGGATACTGCTGAAAAGCTAACTTTAGCTTTCCGTTGTCAGCATAGGAAATGGTCTGAGTTTCTAGACCCCCAAGGTGATGTCACTCTTGCCCATTCTCAACCCTCAAGTCCAGTCAATTCACTTCCAATTCTGGCTTCATTATCAAATTTTCTCCTAAGAGGCGTTCCCGTAGTCTCTTCTTCAATTTTATCTCTCGTATCTACCTCGTCATCATCTTCCCGTCCTCCGAGGGGTTTTCCAGGTTCTTCCAACCCATCGTCTCCTAGCAGTTCTAATTCTGGCTCTTCAGGATCTGCAAAAGAGAATACTTTGATCCAAAGAGTAGCAGAGAACCTTAAGATGTCAAAACGTCTCCGTACTATGGTAGGCGAGGTTAGAAGACGAACCCGTTCGAGAACGCATGAGATAACCTCTTATAGAGATCTTCCTGTTCAGGATGTCCCTTCTACCCAGGATGAGAATTTGCCTCCCTGTTCTACAACTATTCCTCCTCTTACTGCTCCCGTACCTGTTCAGCCAATTGCCAGGCAAAAGCCAGCTTCCGGATCTTAGGGGAAAATTGAAGGTCTTGCTCCTCGGCGGTACAATAAATTTTCTGAGATCCCAGCAACAGTTAGTTTCTTGGATGATGCCCAGTCTTCTCATGTTGTTTCCCGGTGGAATCAACTCTGATGCTGATTTGGCCAAGACTCGCAAAACTGGGATTGGTGACCTCGTGTATTCTCTTAGCCATGACTTGATTAAAGTACAATTCCTTCTTCCTTCTATTTTCTTTTCCTGGTGTATTACTTCATTTCATACTTATTGTTTTCGTGTTTCTATTCTGGCCATAATCCATCAAAATGATCTTTAAGAGCACTGCATTTCTTAAGACCAAGCCTTGTAGAGGCTTTGTAGGGATGTTTCTCAATGTGCAAGTGTCATCGAAAGTCTTTGTGGTGAAATTTACTAGCTGAAAAGGGTCAGAAGCTAAATTATGTGGAACTATGAAAAATAGGCTATGTAGGCTGATGCAACCAAGGAAGCGATCCTGAAGTTGTCAGAGTCTTTGAAAGCTACAAAGGAGGCTCTGGAGGCTACTCAAGAATCCTTGGTTACTGCTGTAGTGGCCAAAACTCAAGCCTTAGAGCACAAGGAAAAGGAGGTGGGAGAGGAATACCATGCCATTTTTTATGAGGCTGAGCAGATAGTCTACAACACCGGCTATAGGGATGGCTTAATGAATGCCCCTCCAAGGAAACCTCTTTGTGACATCCCTTTTGATGCACAAAGTAATGCCATTACCTCTACGAGACATATTGAGGCTAACCCTTCCGAGGTGGTTGCTGATGAGACTCCCATTGTTAGAGACACTCTTGCCCCCGTTGAGACTTCTATTGAGATCCTTCCTGTTGATCATGATGTTGCTACTCCTTGAATTTTCTGTTTTGGTTGGAATGTTTTCGCTTTTTCTGTATTGCATGTACTTTTCCTTTTTCAAAAAAATTGTCTTTTGAATGTCTCCTTATGCTTTCTTTTCTTATTTTCTACGTGATCTAAAATAACAACTAAACTTTAACTTGCTGAATTTATATAAAGAATTTACCTTGTGAAGTGCATTTGGATGACTGAATTCATTGAAACCGCAACCTTCCTGCTCTTGATTTTCCCATTCTAATCCTCATAACGTCCATTTGAAGGATTAAATTTGTTTGAGTCGCAGCCTTCCCGCATTTGATTTTCCCGTTCTAATATTTTTGTACCCATTATCGCGTCTTTGTTCATCCAGACTTATATTTTTATTTCTTTTGAGAGTATGACTTATATATTCTCCCTCTTAAGGACTTACACCCTTAGTTGCTTTTAGGAGTAGGACTTATGAACTGCACCTCCCAAGGACTCATGCCTTAAGCTCCTTCTGGGAGTAGAACTTATAAACTGCCCCTCCCTAGGACTTAAGCCCTTAGTTCCTTCTAAGAGTAGGACTTATGAACTGCCCCTCCCAAGGACTTACTCCCTTAGTCCATTTTGGGAATATGACTTATGAACTAACTCCCCCCAATGACTTATGCCCTTAGTTCATTCTGGGAGTAGGACTTATGAACTACCCTCCCCAAGGAATTATGCTCTTAGTTCCTTATGAGAGTAGAACTTATAAACTGCCCCTTCTAAAGACTTACACCCTTAGTTCCTTCTGGGAGTAGGACTTATGAACTCCCCCTCCTAATGACTTAGGCCCTTAATTTTCTTAATTCTGCTTCTATTGGAGGAGAGATGGAGAGAGTTGACACAAGGTATTTTTTATGTGGAAAACCCTTGCATGAAAAAATATGAGAAAATAATTACTATAAAATTACATTTAAACTAAATACTTCTTTAAATGAGGTTAAATTCCTTAGTTTTGCCAAGTCTGCTCCTTCTTCTGTCTTCAAGTAATAATACCTGGTTCCACCTAAGATCCGAAAGACTTATGAACTGCCAGTCATGAGCCAACTTCCGGATCTTCCTCTATAATGAGTAGACACTGATAGTTGTTTCTGAAACGGCAACATATAGGAGCAGTTGCTTGCCTGACATTGGTTTTAAGTGTAGTGGGGGAGTTACTAAGTATTCATTAATTTTGTTGAATGATTCTTCACATTCTTTATCCCATTTGTCTGCAGAGTTCTTCCTCATTTTATCAAAAAATGGTTTACACTTATCTGTTGACCTGGAAATGAATATGTTGAGTGCCGCTAGCCTTCCTATTAATCCTTGAATTTCCTTTTTGTTCTTTAGAACCTTCATTTCCATTATAACTTTCACTTGATCTAATTGACTTCTATCCCTCACTAAATGTCTAAGAAGTTTTCATGCTGCGACACTAAAGGTACACTTCTCTGGATTTTACTTCATGGAGTTCTTCCTTAGGACCGAAAAAGCCTCTTCGAGATGTCGGATATGATCTACCCATTCTTTGCTTTTCACTAGCATGTCATCTATATATACTTCCATATTTCTTCTGATTTGATCATGAAATACTTTATTTTCTCCTGGTATGTAGCTCCTACATTTTTCAGTCCAAAGGGCATCACTCGATAACAATAGATGTCATATTCATCAATAAAATAAATTTTCTCCTGGTCAAGTTGTAACAATTTCACCAGGTTATATCTATAGTAGGCGTCCATAAAACTGAGGAGTTCGTGCCCTAAAGTTGCATAAACCATTTGATCGATTATTGGTAAAAGATAGTCATCTTTGGCACACGCTTTATTTAGGCAGTGAAATCTACGCAGATTCTATATTTGCTATTCTTCTATAATACCATCACTACGTTAGCCAGCTATTCCGGGTAGTCAACTTCTCTAACGAATCCAGCCTTCTGCTTGTGGCATATGATCTCCTATGGAATACCTAGCATCTCCTGCGGGGTAGTTGCAAAAACATCTTTGTTTTTTCATGGAAAATCTACCAGCCTATCTTTTTCTGCTTGCTCGAGACAGGTGTCGATGTTCGTCATTTTCTGTGTCCCTTCCTCCAAGCACACTAACTCTGTTTGTTCTCCCGCTTCTTACCTTGGGCCGTCTAGCTTGTTCTCCCATAGGTTCTATTATGTTGCATCTTTGGGCCGCTTGTTGTATGCTTTTTCTGTAATATTTTTCTTTGTGGACTCCAATGCGGTCAGAGAACAGATGCGAGCAGCAGCCTGGTCTCCTTTAATGGTTTTGATCCCTTTCGATGATGGAGTACTTTAATACTTGGTAGAAAGTTAGTGATACAACCTTCATCTTGTGCAGCCACATCCTTCCTAGGATAGCATTGTCGGAAGACGAAGTATCTAAAATCATAAATTCAGTCATATAATTATAGGGTTAGCACGTATAATGAGGATAAGAGTTCCTTCTGAGTAACTAATGGCTCAATTGAAGCCTATAAGCGGTTATGATGTTCCTTGTAACTTTTGTTCTCCCATTGACATTTTTTCTAGGATAGTCCAGTATAAAATATTTACTGCGCTCCCATCATTAAATAAAACTCTTCTTAACAACCAGTTGCCAACCTGTATTGAAATGACAAGGGCATCGTTGTGGTGCCCATCGTATTCCTGATCTAGATCATCAAATATTAGTGGAGGATTCTCGTTGTTTCTTAAACGACTTCCCGTGCATTTCTCCAACATTGGTTTCTTGTAGTACAACTTCCTTTTCTTCCGTGTTGTTCCTTCCTGCTATATCAGTGCAATGATTGTGTTGACGATGCAGAAGGGTTGTTTCCTGTTGTCACGCTTTACATCTTTGCGGGTTTCCTTTTCTGCCTCTTGTTTCTACTTTTCCTTTTTCACAAATTGACAGAGGTACCCGTCTTTTATGAGTTCCTCAATGTAGTCCTTAAGTTAGAAGTAGTCTCTAGTGTAGTGTCGGTTGCTGTTGTGAAAAGAACAGTACTTGTCCTTATCCTTGTAATTCGGCTCCTTTGTGAGTGGTGCCGGCCTTTTCAGCCAAGGCTTGTTTTTTATCAAATCAAGAATCTGATTCACTAAGAGGGTTAGTGGTGTGTAGACTTTGTCCCTTGGATGTATCCTCTCAGAGTCCCGTCCTTGATATTCTTTTCTCTCATTTACTGTTCCTTTCGTCATCCCTCTCGGTTTTGTCATTTCTCTTTCTTTTAGATTTAAAATTCCGTTCTTGTTTTTGCGGCTCTCCCATTTTTTGCTCGTCTGTTTTCAATAAAAACCTATTTTCCTCTTCTAGTATGATATAAGTCTGAGCTCGTTGGAAAGTTTATACCATAGACAAAGGTTTTGTTTTGGATAGATCTTCAAACATAAGGAGTTTGGATATAGCCCCTGCCTAAAAGTCAATCTGGCCACTCGATCATCACAGTTTTCAACCCTCGCCATTTCATCTGTGAACCTGTGGGTATATTCCCGTAGTGACTCTCCTTTCTTTGTAGATATGGTCAAAAGGTAGTTCGTGTCCTCTATTGTTGTCTAGTATGTGGAATACTGCTCTAGAAAGACAGATGACATAATAACAAAGTTAGTAATTAAATGGACATGGAGGGAATAATACTATTTTAAAGCTGTCCCGTCCACGCTGGTTGGGAACATCCTGCACAATAATTCATTCTCATGCTGGTATAGCATCAGTATCTGTTTGAACCCTAGTTAGTTTTTTTTTTTCAAAGTGAACCCTAGTTAGTTAAAACACGTATTTTTGCGTTTTATGTTTTTTTGACCCGTTCCCGTATTTGGCTCAAAAATACGGGAAAAACGCGTTTTTTGTACAAAAAGTTTAAAACGCGTTTTATACGGGGGCGTATTATATGGACCAATTATACGGAAATCCCCAAAAAACCCCCTTCGTGATTCGCTGCTGTGCTCTCTTCTTCCTTCGCGATTTTTGCTAACTAGGGTATGGATTTTTGAAGAAGAAGATGCGTGTTTTTTGAAGAAGAAGATGCATGTTTTTTTGCTGCAGAGAAACCATGAGAAAGAAGGCGTAGTAAGTAGAATAGCAACGTGTCATGAAGTAATTGGTGGGGGAATGGAGTGGGAATCAAGCTGGTTTAAGGATGCGATAGGGTACTCGTTCGATACGAAATAGAGTGTTCATTTACCCTTGGATTATTTTTGTAGGTTACACAAAAAATTATCCAAGGTTTGTATCTTTGTGTATGATACATGCAATGTACACTAGTTTTTTTTATTGTCAAGTTGGTGACAGCTATTTAGAGTTGTCCAACAATACATGCTATCCACCATACAATAAATTTGCTAACCGTTAGCATGCTCATTCCACATAATACATGATCTATACTATAGCATGACTTCTTTTTAAGTTTTTTTATAGCATATTTTAAGTTTCATCTTCAATTATTTATCATATGTTTTCATTATTATTAATTATTAACTAATTGATCGTGAATTCTCTACATCATAATATGAAAATATAGAGAATAATTAAAAGAGATAACGAGAGAATAAATACACCATGATTTACGTGAAAAAACCCTTAAAGGGAATAAAAATCACGGGGCGATTTTGATAGTATTATATTATGGAGAAAGGGTTTACAAGATTAATGGGTGTTGAGAGTTGTTCTCCATTGTTTGGAGTTGCATCTTACCTTTATTTATAGGTTTTCAATCGGTTACATAGAATCTGATATAACTTATTTAATTCTATTCAAAAATAAGACTAACATAATATTTCCTGACATCTAGCTTATCAACATTAACAACTTAGTAAATTTTGACCATCTGATTAACCTAATGATCTTGATTAGTTTCTCTTTGGATTACCACGTCGGTAATCCATGTACTTTCGTCTGATTGGTCTGTTCTTCATAACTGCCTAGTTGATCATATTGTTCTCACTCTATCTTCTCTTCGATGGAGTCTTCAGTCTAAGTCTTGTCACGTGTCATGTGAAATTTAGCCTGTTCATTCGCCCTCATTACACTCGATGAAATTTTATTTGTTTATGTGTAATGATCATCTTTTCTTGTTTTGATGTTACCTCTGCATGTTTCTGTTCTCACACGCTTTTTAAAAATATACGATTTAGTTTTTCAAGAAACTTTTGAATGTCTACTGTCAGTGACGGCTTCTTCTTCTTCTCTTTCTGTCGTTATGTTCTTTTGTCCCCGTTTACAGATGCTTTGTAATTATCGAGTAACTCATTTGTCAGCTTGTTGTTGATGATGATTATTTCTCCTTCATTTATTATAATACCTTTCCCTTCCTTTCACTGGAGGCTCATTGATAAAAAATTTCTTGTTTCTTCATTTTTCATTTTACTACTCTCGTACATTAAGATATGTGACAAGAATGTTGTACAAGAATAATAACATAATAATTCAGATGAATAAGGAGCGAGTGTATCATTTTATAATTGCATCGCATGAATATGAGTTTGATGTTCCGCATTGGTTTGTAGAGTTTCTACTCCTTATTTTCCTTTTGTACTTCTGTTTCGATCAATATGAATTACTTTGTTTGTGTAATTTTTCTTCTATTGAACTTTCTTTTACTGTACTTCGTTCAAAGATTTAGTAAATTTTGGGAATAAAAAATCCCACTTCAAGCATTCAACGAAATCCATTTTTAAATACTTAGAAACTCTTGGCTCCAAATTATCTTCAGAATAACTATGTTCTTTTGTGAAATTTATTCCCGATGATAAGACTTTAATTTCTTTATGATATACGTGCTTTCTTAAAGACTTATGTTCAAATAAAGAACCATGGTCCTGTCTTCATTCTGAGAGAAATAATTATGAAATGTCATTTTCTTCTGAGAGCAGGACTTAGGTTCAAATAAGGAACCATGACCCCGTTTTCATTTTTATTATGAGAGAAGGGACTTACAAATTGACGTTTTCAATGACTTATATTCAAATAAAGAACCATGGTCCCGTTTTCATTTTTCACATTCTGGGAGAATGTCTCACGAACTGTCCGCTCCTAATGACTTATGTTCAAATAAAGAATCATGGCCCCGACTTCATTCTGAGAGTATGACTTATGAATTGCCCCTCCCAAGTACTTACACCCTTATTTTTTTTTAGAGTAGGACTTATGAACTGTCCTTCCCAAGAACTTACGCCTTTAGTTCCTTTTGAGAGTAGGACTTATGAATTGTCCCTCTCAAGGACTTACGCCTTTAGTTCCTTCTGAGAGTAGGTCTTAGAATTATTCCTCTCAAGGACTTACACCCTTAGTTCCTTCTGAGAGTAGGACTTAGAATTATTCCTCTCAAGGACTTACGCCATTAGTTCCTTTTGAGAGTAAAACTTAAGAATTGTCTCTCTCAGGGACTTACACCCTTAGGTTCTTCCAAGAGTAGGACTTATGAATTACTCATCCCAAGGACTTACACCCTTAGTTCCTTCTGAGAGTAGGACTTATGAACTTCATCTCCCAAAGACTTACACCATTAGTTCATTCTAAGAGTAGGACTTATGAATTGCCTCTCTCAAGGACTGACGCTCTTAGTTCCTTCTGAGAGTAGGACTTATGAACTGCTCCCCCAAGGACTTATGCGCTTAGTTCCTTTAGAGAAAAAGCTTTACGAACTTCCTTCTCTCAAGGACTCACGCCCTAATTTTCATTATTGTTGAAGAAGAGAGAAAGTTGACGACAAGTATTTGTCTTGTAAGTAGTCTGCACGTTATCATGCCATAAGTTTTGATCGAAAGTTTCAAATTGAATTCCATGAAATTCTTCAAGCAGTCAATTTTTATATGCTTCCGATGATATGTAATTCATCATGTAATTGGCTCACAGTCGGTACAGTTTAATTAACGAATTTGATAGTTCCGCATAATAAGCTTTTCTGAACAACCTTCATTATTATAACTTTTGTTCGGGAGCTCCGAATCAAATTTTGCAAAATTCTTTCCGTTAATATACGATTTTGCAAAAAGATACAAAAGCAGTAGACTTTTGTATCTTTTTCAACAATATATAGTTTGTCATATAATATTGTCTAAAATGAAGTAGCCTAAATATTCAATTTGAAAGACGTGAATAACCTTACTTTTCTGAGTAATATGTACAAAAATTACCGTGACTTCAAATTGAATTCTGTTAAATTCTTCAATAAGTAGACTTTTGTATTTTTTTGATGATGTAAGATTCATCGTGTAGTTGGCTTTCAGTAAATACAGTTTAATTTATGAAATTGATTGTTCTGTATATTCTACTTTCTCGAACAGCCTTCACAAAAATTATCATAACTTTTTCTCGAGAGCTCCAAATGGAGTTCTGAAAATTTCTTCAAGAAGTAGATATTCATATTTTTCTAATGATATATTATTTTTTATGTAAACTATCAAAATTGATGCAGTTTAAAAATTAATTGAGAAGCATTCATATATTTACTTTCTTGAATAACACTAACAAGAGCTGACATAACTTTTGAATGGGAGCTTCAAATTGATTTTCGTCAAATTTCTCACAAAGTAGATTTCCATATCTTTCCGTTAATATACGATTCTTCATGTAGTTAAACTCCCAGTAAATGCAATTTAATTTCCTAATTTAAGATTCTACACATTCTGTTTTCTCGAATAGCCTTTATGAAAATAATCCCAACTTTTTGTTGTGAGCACCAAATTCAATTCCGTCTAATTTTCCAAGAATTAGACTTCCATATATTTGTAATAATATATAATTTTCCATGTGGACAACTCCCAATTGATACAGTATAACTTCCTAATTTTACTATTCTGCGTAATCTTCATTTCTGAACAACATGTACGAAAACTACCATAACTTTTGATCGGGAGCTCTAAATTGAATTTCGTAAAATTCTCCAAGAAGTAGACTCTTGTATATTTCTGATGGTATATGTTTTCACACGTCCCCCATTTATTACTACTTAATTTCTGAATTTGATAGTTCTGCATTATCTTCTTTCCGAACAGCTTGTATGAAAACTTCCATAAGTTTTGCAAAATTCTACAAGAAGCTAATTTCTGTATCTTTCAAAAGATGTATGATTCGCCATAAATTTCTCTTCCATTCACTTCAGCTAAAAAATGGAATCATTTTTTACTTCTAGTTCCATATTCGTTTCGGCTTCCAATTTGTTTCCGTTTTCAGTGTCATACCCGTTGCCGTTTTCGTTCCCATTGACACGAATTTTCATTGTCATTGTCAAGAAGTTTCCATTGCCGTTGCCACAACGTTTCCATTTTCGTTGTTACAACACTTCACGTTCTCAATGTTTCCCGTTCCCGTCACCATGCCTTTTCCATTTCTGTCGTCATGTCATGACGTCTATGTTCCTGTAGTAAGGACTTCTCCATTTTCATCGTTTGTTCATATTTTATTTTCCTACACTTTTGCACATAGAATATGAAAGAGCTAGTCTCCAAAAAATACACATATCAAAGTTTATATTTTCGTTCATTTACCGTTAAGAGATTTTTTTATAGCTTTAGAAAAACTTAAATTCAAAATTTAGAATTGAAAATTCAAAAATTCATTCATCGTACAATACGTGTATCAAATCAGTTTGAATAATAAATGACCTAAACATGATAAAGGTAATTTCATGTTATCCATAATAGCGTCAAACTAAAATTTTTATTAAAATAAATGACTAAACATGATAAAGGTAATTTCTATAATCTCATCAAATCATGATTAAATTTAACACGGAGAGTTAGTTAATTATTCCATACACAATTAGCGTAGAATTAATTCTACTAATTTAATATACTCGAACTATTGTGTAAGTATTTTTCTCAAGACATTGTACGATATGCTCACGCAATTATTCAAATTTTTAATGGATACTATATGATTTAGGGGTAATGCAATAATTTAAAAATAAATACTTAGCTTGCATTTTGATGTTATGCATAAGATGACTCATGTGTTTGAAAGTGGTAGCATCGCCGTAGTTGAATTTTGAATGAGGTTGAACTAATTAAGTTTCTAGAATTTTTTGTGAAAGCTTTAAAAGCTCATGGATCGAATCTCACAATTTTAATGGAGATTATCGGTGTGACCTTTGATTTTGAGAAAGTATGCAGATCCGAGCTATAATGTCTGCATCCGAATCTCGAAACTTGTTCTTGCCCGAGATATTGAATAATATTGATGTAAATAATTACATTATTCTCCTTACATTAAAAACACATCAAATAGCATAATTTTTTAATTAATGAGAATTTTGCAAATTAATTGCATAATAATAACGTAAATATACCTTCCCTTAAATGTTGTATTATTGCGTATTCGCTCCTCCATTTTCGTTTATTCTGAAGTTGGCAAAATTGACTTGGAGGAGTTGAAGTGAGTCAGTTGAAGGAAGGAGCTCGGGCGCTGGGCTTGTCTCTGATGGACGCGCGGGTCGTGGACGGGGGGAGCTCGGGCGCAACTCTCAACTGGGTCGTGAACGGATCGTGCTAGTGGGCCGCGCAGGTTGGGCTTGTCATGGCTTCGTTAGACTGATCCACGGGCTGGCCCATCCTTTTAGAGTGTTGACTCGAAGGCTGAATGGTCCGGGTAGATCAATCCGATAACTGGAAACGGGTAAGGACGATGACCGCCGTCAGTGATGGCTCGTGGGGGCGTGTGCGGCGGTCTCCGATGGTCATTTTTGGCTGTGAATGGATTTTAACTGACGGGAATCACAATCTAAACATCTTTATGGTGGTTTTGGGGCATGAAAACGTGTTGATCGTTGTAGTTTTGAGTTTTTATGCTCGACGTCGAAGGGAGCTTCTTCTCCATCGACTTCCATGGCTATTTTCAACCTGAAAGTCTCTCGTCTCACACAGATTAGAGCGGAATTGGGGGTGGTCACGGTCACGGCTTCTCCTTCAGATCCGACGATTTGAGATTGTTCTTCGATTTTTTTCGCTTGAAGCTTCCACGGTGGAGACATTTCCATGTTGGCAATGTTGCGCCTCACAGTTGGTGATGACGGCCGCGACCATTACCATAATTTTCCAGATTCGATTCCACGAATTGAGGTAATAATTTTTTTTTCTTAAATAATAATTGTACAAAAGAAATATTTTAAACGAATATGAATGACTTTACTGCTCTTCGCTTCCGTTTTGGTTATGTTGTCATTTTCGTTTCTACTTCTGTTTTGAGTTTTCCTATCGTTGTCTTTTCCATTCTTACTTCGAACTGGCTTCCATTTCCACTTTTTCTTTCATTGTTGAGAGGGCGTTTGATTTAGTTTAGAGCGTTTTGGAAATGGATTTCTTGATTTTTTCTCTCAGCTCTCAATGAAGCACCAAATGTAAAAGAAAAAATTCACGGTCTTTGAGAATTGATCGTGAATTTCCTACATCATAATATGAATATATAGAAAATAATTAAGAGAGAGAATGAGAGAATAAATACGCCATGATTTACGTGGAAACCCCTTAAAGGGAAGAAAAATCACGGGAAGATTTTGATAGTATTTCACTATGGAGAAAAGGTTTACAAGGCTAATGGGAGAGTTGTTCTCATCTATTTGGAGTTACATCTTACCTTTATTTATAGGCCTTTAATCGGTTACATAAAATCTGATACAGTTTATCTAATTCTATCTAAAAATAGGATCAACAGAATATTATCTGAGATCTAGCTTATCAACATTAACAACTTAGTAAATCTTGACTGTCTGATCAATCTAATGGTCTTGATTAGTTTCTCTTTGGATTTTCACATCGGCAATCCATGTACTTTCGTCTGATTGGTCAGTTCTTCATAACCGTCTAGTTGATCCTACAGTTCTCGCTTTATCTTCTCTTCGATGAAGTTTTCAGTGTAAATCTTACCACGTGTCATGTTGAATTTTGTATGTTCAATAATATATTGTTATATTCATATATATTAGTAAATTCTACAACCGTATTTTTGGTACCAAATTTTTTAAACGAAAATGTATAATACTCATTTAAAACACGTATATGAATTTTTACAAAATGTGTATTATTGACAGAATTTTAGCCGAATGTTTGACCGTTTAGTTCTCGAACTATACAAGCCGAATAATACTCTGTATTTTTACCATTCCCGAATTAACTAACTATGCTCTGGAGTAATTTATTTTCATTGAATCCCCATCCCCATTATCGATTTAATCGTAACCTTCTCCAATTATCCTTCTTAGATAGTCAGTTTCATACTGTAGAATTTGTGTGAAGAAGAAATTGATAGCTCGAAGAGGTTGGAGGCGTTGCAAAGGTAATAAAAAACAATTCTCTTTTGTTCTCTATGGATGCTTTTGTTATGTTCTTGAATTTGAATTTTGAATTTTGAAATCTATTTTACATTTTACTTAGCTCACAAGGATCGTATCCAGAGGTTGTGTAATGAAATGGAACACACAACTGGTGAAATATATCTCCAGGTATTTAGATTTCGATCAATGAAAATTAAAATAGTATTTTAGACTCTCTATATCTATAAATCTGCTAAACGGTCTTTATTTCGATACCATTTACAGTCGGGAAATTTTTAGGGATAGACAACATTAAGGGTCGCGTTTTAAGAAATGTCTATTTTTCAAAAGTTTTAGGTAAATAGTAAATTTTCATAACTGTCAATAATTATAGACCAAAATCATCCTAATCTAATTATGATGTGTTTGATAGATTTTTAGGTAAACCAATGGTATATAGTTAATATATTAATATAAAAGATAGTTAAATTTAGGAAGTAATTAATGTTCAAATTAATTTTTAAATTTTGATTAATTATAGGAAGCCAATTAATGGTCGATATTAATAAAAAAAATTGAATTTTAAAAATCATTAAAAATCGCTAAACATCACGAAATTTTTGGGTCAATCAATATATATCATTGATTGACTGATCAATTCATTCATTTCAATCTATTATATGAATGTTTGAAACATTTTTGGGTCAATCAATGGGATGAGTAGAAGATGTTTAAACACCCCTATAATAGATTCGGGTAGTTGGATGATCATCTCATTGATTGACCTTAAAAATGTTTCAATCTATTTATAGTGGCATTTGAAACATTTTTGAGTCAATCAATGATATATCAGTAGTTGACTAATCAATCCATTCGTCTTAATCTATTATATGGATATTTGAACATTTTCAAGTCAATTAAAGGGATGTCAAAGATGTTTCAAACGCCCTATAGTAGATTGGGGCAATTGGATGATCATCCTATTGATTGACCCTGAAAATGTGTCATTCTATTTATAGCGGCATTTGAAACATTTATAGGGGTGCTTGAAACATTTTTGGGTCAATTAATGAGATGAGTCAAAGATATTTCAAACGCTCCTATAATAGATTGGGACAATTGGATTATCATTTCATTCATTGATCTGGAATCATTTTAATTCATTATAGGGTCATTTAAAATATTTTTCGGGTCAATCCATGATATATCATTCATTAATTAGTCATCAAATTATCTCAATCTATTATAAGGGTGTTTGAAATATTTTCGGATTAATCAATGATATCAACAATTGACATGAAACTATATGATTTCGCTATAATCAACAACTACTTAATTGACTCATCCCATTGCTTAAATATATGGAGTCAATTAATGCTAGACATCAATGAAATTTGTTGATTAGTTAATATCTTCTATAATCGATATTAGTTATAAAATATGAAAGAAGTAACATCCTTAATTAAATGTTGATATAATTATTCAAAAAATAAATAAAATCATATTCGAAAATCTGTAAAATTATGGGTGTTATAGGTGTATTTCCGAGCACCAATGACAAGGCAACACGTAACACACCGCAGCAGAGAGCCAATAACAAATGAAGGTTTCAAAAGAGAAGAACCAACCTCACTTAGCCAAGCTCCAAGAAGCTCAGATTGCACAGACCCGAGCACATGTAAGACAGCAGAGATCAAGCTCGTGAAGAGAGTTGGATATCGCCGAGTGCCAGGGTCATCATTTTTCGCCAAATGTATTACCCCAGATGGACACTCCCTATAGGCTCGAACGCCCAACCAGTCCAATCGCCATGACTAAATGTCATATTAGCCCTCAATATGTCAATTTGAAAGTACATCGACATTTAATGCCTATCGCTTTATGTCAAAAGTCACATCCCTTTCGCCCAATCAAGGATAATCGTCGTGTCTCGGGAAGCTTACCCAACACGCTCCTGAGACTTCCTCGACACACTTTCTCCACAGGACTCCTGAGACAAATACCCCCATCTACTAAGGAAAGTGGGATGCCATTTTCTCCTCTAAAGAAACTATGTCCAAATAATACCAGAATACTGACTTAGGCATCAAAGGCCAGAATGAAACCGTGCCTTGGATGGCCAAGCTCCCCCTTTGTAACATTTTGGTTGGGGTCATCCTAGGAAGATGAAGGAGGAGAGCGAGGTTGCTGAAGAACGAACGAAGGCAGAGACCTCAAAAAGACCTTTCAGAGGCAACATGAGTAGCTGCGGTAGGCAACCATCCATCTAACTCCTTGGTGTCTTTTTGGCCACTAACAATTTTACAAGGCCCATGTACAACCGAAAGCCACGCAACACGGATAAATGAGCCTGGGGTCATTCCTGGTTGAAATACAGAGTTTGGCATCACTCCTCCGCATTAGGCATTTCCCGGATCTCACGCCATGTTTCAGTACGATGGCTTGCAAGCCAAGTCAAAATCAAAAGCCCTAGTGAGAGGATGAGGGCAACCACAAGACCCCTTACATTAGTTTTAAACAAGATCAAGCTTTACTAGTGGGATATTCAGGTTTGTTCCTCTCAAGCTCTTAGACGGGGCGCATGAACCCACAGGAGCAGAGGGACCCATAATCGATGAACTGCCCGAAGAGCGATCTAGAGAATAACTTGAAAGATCGTGGGAATCATTGATCTTCTTACAGGGGTAAGTGAAGAAGATAGTTCAGGACAAATCGATGTCTCCCCACAAGCAGAATGTAGAGCTCAGGGAGTCCCACCATTAAAGCAAAGATGAAGCTCATGAAGGAGGATGAACCAAGATCTAATATGAGAAGTAGAGTGATAACTGGGGAAATAAAAAAGCCAGTATCTTTAGCTCTCCACTTCTCCCCCCCAGTCAGAGCAGAAGAAGATTTCTCCTTTTTTAATGGCTAACGCCAAGGTGTAATGGTAACATAGATCAGGTACTCAGCGAGATTTGTCAAATGAAAGGAGAAAATTAACTCTTCCACAACATGCAACGAAAGATTGAAAAGTGATGACTGGTGCGACAATCTAACCCACCAGTCGGGATTAAAAAGTGAAGTATGCCGATCAGTCTAGCTTGCGAACAAGATCAATGGTCTAGCTAGAGTAGGAGTGCATGGCTAGACATCAAGGAAAAAATTAATGTCTGTCGAGCACTCAAGCTCACAAACGGGATCAAGGGCCTAGCCAGAGTAGGGACGTCTGGCTAGACATCAAGGTAAAAATTGATGTCTGCCGAGCAGTCTAGCTATCAGACAGGATCAAGAGTCCAGCTATAGCAGGAACACCTTACTAGAAATCAAGATAAAAAAGATTTCTGCCAAGCACTCTAGCTCACAAACAAGATCAATGGTCTAGCTAGAGCAGGAAGGCCTGGCTAGAGATCAAGGTAAAAGAGATGTTTGTCGAGCACTATAACTGATAGATGAGATCAAGAGTCTTGCGAGAGTAGAAATTCCTGATTAGATGTCAAGGTAAAAAGTGATGTTTACCAAGCACTCTAGTTCGGAGACAGGATCAAGGGTCTAACTAGAGTAGGCACGCCTGGCTAGACATCAAGGTAAAAGAGATATACGTCGAACACTTTAGCTCATAGAAGAAATCAAGGGTCTAGCGAGAGTATAAATGCTTTGTTAGAAGTTAAGGCAAAAAGAGATATCTACCGAGCAATCTAAATCGCAGATAAGATCAATTGTCCAACCAATTCATGCATGTATGGCTAGACATCATGGAAAAAGAAATGTATGCCAATCACTCTTGCTCATAGATGGGATCAGGAGTCTAGCTAGAGCAGGCACGTCTAGCTAGAAATCAAGGTAAAAGTGATATATGCTGAGCACTCTAGCTCACAGATAAGATCAAGGTCTACAATAGCAGGCACACCTAGATAGACATCAAAGTAAAAGTAATGTTCGCCAAGCACTCTAGCTCACAAACGGGAACAAGCTTTTAATTGATATCTTAAAGGGCCCGTGGTTCCACCCGTGTCAAAAGTTATGCCCTACGGAAGTGGACATGAGCGTGCTACGATCTGTCTGTTATAGCAGTTCTAAAGCTGCACTGTCTGTGTTTTTTTTTACACAAAACTTGGCTCCGACGGGTAAACCCCATCTCACATGTAGGTCTCTGAATAAGCTTTAATTTGATATCTTACAGGGCCCGTGGTTCCACCCGTGTCAAAAGTTATGCCCTACGGAAGTGGACATGTGCGTGATACGATTCGTTTGTTACAGCAGTTCTAAAGCTGCACTGTCTGTGTTTTTTGGACACAAAACTCGGCTGCAATGGGTAAACCCTTCCGCACATGTAGGTCTTTGAATAAGCTTTAATTTGATATCTTAAAGGGCCCGTGGTTCCACTCGTGTCAAAAGTTATGCCCTACGGAAGTGGACATGCGCATGCTACGATCCATCTATTATAGCAGTTCTAATGCTGCATTGTCCGTGTTTTTTGGACACAAAACTCGGCTGCGATGGGTAAACCCTGCCGCACATGTAGGTCTCTAAATAAGCTTTAATTTGATATCTTAAAGGGCTTGTGGTTCCATCCGTGTCAAAAGTTATGCCCTACGGAAGTGGACATGCGTGTGCTACGATCCGTCTGTTGAGGACTTTAGCTCGCTAGATAGAATAAGTGTTTATCTAGAGCAGGAATGCCTGGATAGGCACCAAAGGAAAGTTCCTATGACCAAGTACATCGAGTACACAAGGAAAGAATCGAGATTGCATTCTAACTCGTCGGACTAAGAAAATGATCCTCCAAGAGAAATGAAGCTTAACTAAACATTAAAAGGTAAACTCCCAGTTTGAGGCAATTCCGCCAGACCAGACCTCCCAAATGGGAGCACACTTGGAAGCTTCTTAAAGCTTACAGAAGGTTTGGACAACCCAACCTCCCTCAAATGGGGCAGCCCACTAGGAAGAATCAAGTCCATTTTGACGCCCACTAAAGTTTAGGGTCGGTTACCCTGCAGCCCAGGACAACAGAAATTAAGGTCTCGTTCAGACCAAAATGAAGCTCAACAGAAGTGAGTAAAACTTAATCTACTCGAGGAATGTTTATTACTTAAAGTTTAACTCATGCATCTACGAAAGTTATAACATAGGAAATAAGCAAAAGGCAAAGCTAAAAGAAGAAGTCAAAGTTACTAAAGAAAGTCCATTCTCATTAATAAGAAAGGATTACAAATACAAGCAAAGGAAAAATTACAAAGATCTACACCTCAAGTAGAGGGAGAACCCATTCCTCAGGCTAACATAAAGACCCCCCGAACCGTCTAGGTCGGTGGTCGTAGTCAAAAGGGAACTCAACCCACCGGTAGCACGTAATTCCTGAGCTGGGGATAAAAAAAGGACTCAATCTCTCCTATTTAAGGAAGGAAGCCACCAAGATTGGGTTGGAGATGATCTCGAAGGATGTGAGTGGAACAGCTATTACACCCCACTCCTGAAGCATGCTAACGCATGTTGTAATAAGCAGTTGGGGGTCTGAAAGGACAGCAGTAATTACGTGCTACCTTATCCTCATAAGAAAGGATTACAAATACAAGCAAAGGAAAAAGAAGGGAGTGGATTGCAGCCGGTAAAGGTGCTTCATTATAGATTAAGGGTTAAGATCCCTAGCCAAGTCTCAAACTTTTCATGAAGATAAGGTTTCATGATAAAATGGCTTTACAACTATAAGTCGATACCCAACGCAAATTAAGGATTCACCACATAGGCTTATTGACGATAAGAAAATTGCCGCAAATGGGACACCAGTGACTTTGAGGCACGACATTCAAAAAAACAATCATGAGAAGAAAAGCCAGGAGAATCTCAAGTGGGAGCATGCAAAATGAAAGAGGCCCGAAAGGGGAAGGATCACAATTCTCCTTAGAAAGAAAAACAACTAGGGGCATAGAATGAAGGTTGGCAAAGGATTTGGCTCAGTCAGGAAAGTAAGGATGAAGGAAATGAGAGGGAAAATCATTTATTTATAGGCTTTAAATAAGGAAACCGCTTATTTAATGAGCATTAAAAAAGGCCACAAAAGCAACTGTTAAGGCCACCTTAAACCCAATGAAAGACCATTTGTGAATTGATGAGGAAATCTCAGAAGACCAAATGTGTTCAAATAATGCGCTTGGAATGAAGAGACACATTGGGGAGTCAGGCTCTGTTACACATCCACACGCCATTAATGCCTCCACTCCTAATAGATTGATGGCCTTGAACTACGGAAAAGGTGAAAAGACGTGTGCATGGGGATGAGTCGCGATAAAAATTGTCAGGTAATTAATCCCATTTATACGGGCCTCCCAATTGAATGAACTTCAAACACAAGTGTGATGTGCCTAGGATAGATGAAGCTTTTAGCCCATCACCACTCAAAGGTAGCTTGGACAAGGAGCTCGGATAAAGAAGTCTTCGAACCTGGGAGAGTAAAACCACCTAAGTCCTCAACTAGGGGAAACTGTTATACGTGTTTGCCCGAGCACCAATGACAAGGCAAGATATATCGCACTGTAGCTAAGAGCCAATAATAAAGGAAGGTTTCTAAGGAGAAGAATCAACCTCGCCTAGCTAGCCTTGAAGGAGTTAGGGTTGCAAAAAATCGTAAAATTTTAAAATAGCATAGATTAAGCTCGTGAAGAGAGCTCCAATATCCCCGAGTGTTAGGGTCATCATTATCTGCCAAAAGTAACACCTCATATGACAGCTCTATATAGGCTCGAATGACCAACTAACCCAATCGCGATGACAAAATGTTAGACCAGCCTCCAATATGTCACCTCAAAAGCACAATGACGTTTAATGCCCATCTCTCTAAGTCAAAAGTCACCTCCCTTTCGTCCAATCAATGATAGTCATCGTGTCCCGGGAAGTTTTCCCAGCACACTCCTAAGATTTCTTTGACACACTTTCTCCACAGGGATCCAGGTATAATTACCTCCATCTACTAAGGGAAGAGGGTTGCCATTTTCTCCCATAAGGAAACTATTTCAAAATAACATCATGATATTGACTTAAGCATCAGAGGCCCTTAGGCGAGGCAACCACCCCCGTCTCCCTCGCTCTTTAGGTTCTTTGTTTGTAATTTATAGATGTTGAGATCATGAGGAGCTCCATCTAGAGAGGAGATTGCATACAATATAACTATTTAGAGGATGATCTTGGTACCCCCCACACCGAAGAAGACCAAGATGAGAGGGAGATCCACCATTATTCTCGCCCATGACTCAAAGGCCCGCTAGCCATCACTCAAATAGTAACGATCTCTTGTACAAGAATGATTCTCCTCTATGACTCAAAGGCTTGCTGGCGGAGTCGCCACCCCTTGAAGAAATGGAGACCATAATGAAACCAAGCCTCAGATGGCCAAGCTCCCCCTTTCTAAGGTTCTGGTTGAGGTCATCCCAAGAAGATGAAGGAGGAGAGTGAGGTTGTTGAAGAACGAACGAAGGCAGAAACCTCTAAAGGATTTTCTGGAGCCAATATGTGAGCAGCTACGGAAGATGGAGAAAAATATCAGTAGGCCACCCTCCATCCAATCCCTTTGTGTCTTTTGCCACCAATAATTTTACATGGCCCCGCGCAAACGAAAGCCATAAGGCACGGATATATAGGCCTAGGGTCATTCCCATTTTAAAATATAAAGCCTCGCATCAACCCTTCACAACAAGCATTTCCCGGCTCTCACATATTGAGATGGTGAGGGTGGTCATTAGACCCCTTATATTTATTTTCAACAAGGCCATGTTTTTACTAGTGGGATATTTGGGAGTGTTCCTCTCATGCTCTTACACAGGGTGAATGAACCCATAGGAGTAGAGGGACCATGATCAGCGAACTGCCAAGAGAGTAGTCTGGAGAAGAACTTGAAAGATCGTGGGAATCAGTCATCTTCCTACCGGAGCAGGCGCAAAGGGTAGTTCGAGAAAAATCAACGTCTACCCACGAGCATAATGTAGAGCTTAGGGAGTTCCATTATTAAAGAAAAAATGATGCTGAGGAAGGAGGATGCACCAGGCTCGAACAAGAGAATAAGAGAGATAGCTCAAGAAATAAGAAAGCACGGCTGTCTTCAGCTCTCCACTTCAGCCTCCACCCAGTCAGAGCAGAAGAAGTGGTCTCTCTTTTTAACGGCTAACGCCAAGGTAACATAGATCGTGTACTCATCAAAATTTGTCAAATAAAATGAGAAAATAAACTCTTCCACAACATGTACTGAATGACTAAAAAGTGATGACTGGTGCGACAATATAGCCTATGAGTCAATACTAAAAGGTGATGACATATGCGACAATCTAGCCCACCAGCCAGGATTAAAAAATGATGACTGGTGTGACAATCTAGCGCACAGGTCAGGATTAAAAAGTGATGACTGATGCGACAATCTAGCACACTAGTCAGGATTAAAAAGCAACGACCAGTGCGACAATCTAGTCCACCAATCATGATTAAAAAGTGATTAATGGTACGACAATCGAATCCACCTGTCAGGATTAAAAGTGATTATTGGTGCGATAATCTAGCTCACCTGTCAGGATTAAAAAATGATGACTGGTGTAGCAATCTAGCTCATCAGTCAGGATTAAACAGTGATTATTGATGCGGCAATCTTGCCCACCAGTCGAGATTAAAAAGTGATGACTGGTGTGAAAATCTAGCCCACCAGTTGGGATAAAAAAGTGATGATAGGTGTGACACTCTTGCCCACCAATCGGGATTAAAATGTGATGAATGGTGTGACAATCTAGTCCACCAATCGGGATTAAAAAGTGATGACCGGTGCGACAATCTAGCCCACCAGTTGGGATTAGAAAAGTGATGCCTAGTGCGGAAATCTAGCCCGCCAGTCGAGATTAAAAAGTGATGTCTATCGAGCACTCTAGCTCGTAGACGGGATCAAGGGTCTAGCTAGAATGGGAACACCTTTTTAGACATCAAGGCAAAAAGTGAAATCTTCCGAGCACTCTAGCTTGTATACGGGATCAAGGGTCTAGCTAGAGCAAGAACGACTGGCTAGACGTCAAGGAAAAAAATGATGCCTGTTGAGCACTCTAGCTCACAAACAGATTCAAGGGTTTAGCTAGAGCAGGAACACCTGGCTAAAAGAGATGTTTACTGAGCACTCCAGCTCACAGACAGGATCAAGGCTCCAATCAGAGTAGGCACGTCTGGCTAGACATCAAGGTAAAAGAGATGTCCGCCAAGCACTTCATCTCTCAGACGGCATCGAGGGTCTAGCTAGAGAAAGCACAACTAGTTAGACATTAAGGTAGAAATGATGTCTGCTTAGCACTCTAGTTTGCAGGATGAGATCAAGAGTCTAGCCAAAGAAGACACGTCTGGCTAGACATCAAGGTAAAGTTGATGTTCGTCGAGCACTCTAGCTCGCAGACAGGATCAAGGACCTACCTAGAGCAAGAATGTCTGGTTAGAATTAGGAGGAAGAAATATATGTCGAGCACTTTAGCTTGCCGTTCGGAATAAGGGTTTATCTAAGGAAAGAATGGGTGGATAGGCGCCAAAGGAAATGTACTCTGGCCGAGTACCCAAGGAAGAGGATTGGGCTTGCATTGTAACTCGCTGAACCAAAAAAATGATCAGCCTAGAGAAATTATGCTTGATTAAACATCAAATGGTAAAGTTTCAGTTTTAGGCAGGTCCGCCCAACCAGACCTCTTGAATGAGAGCACACTTGGAAAGTTTGTAAAGATTATGATAGGTGTGTACGACTCAACCTCCCTCAAAGGGGGCAGCCCACTAGGAAGAATATAGTCCATTTTGACGCTGACACAAGCTCGGGATTAGAGCAACCACGCAGCACATGAAGCAGGAATTAAGGTCTCGTCCAAACTAAAATGAAGCTTAACGCAAATGAGTAAAACATCATATATTCGAGGAACATTTATTACTTAAAGCGCACCTCATGTGACTATGAAAGTTATAACAAAATAAAAAATAAGCAAAAGCAAAGGTGAAAGAAGAAGTGAAAGTTACTAAAGAAAGTCCATTCTCATTCATAAGAAACGATTACAAATACAAGCAAATGGAAGCTTACAAAGATGTCCTCCTCAAGTAGAGGGTGAACCCCTTCCTCATGCTAACTTAAAGACCCTCTGCCACGTTTCGGCAAGTGGTCGTAGGATATCCACAACCTTCTTGAACTCTTCTAAGGTCTTGAAGGCTCTGACTGCTTGCCCGCAAAGGATCACGATGAGTTGGTCTGAGGACCACACTAATTCGAGCCAAAAGGGAACTCAATTCCCTTGCTCAGGATAAAAAATGCATCAATCTCTCCCACTTAAGGAAGGAAGCAACTACATCTGATTTCCAGACGATCCCGAAGGATGCGAGTGGAATAACTATTATGCCCCACTCTTAAAGCATGCCGGCGCATGTTGTAATAAAGGACAAATGTCGT
This sequence comes from Datisca glomerata, assembly GCA_003255025.1. NCBI lineage: Eukaryota > Viridiplantae > Streptophyta > Magnoliopsida > Cucurbitales > Datiscaceae > Datisca > Datisca glomerata. Next base: position 939,835 of record QANY01005768.1, on the reverse strand, counting down.
AAAGGATGAGAGTGGATTATAGCCGGCAAAGGTTCTTCATTACACATCAAGGATCAAGATCCCCGGCTAAGTCTCAAAATTTTCTTAAGGATGAGGTTTCACGACAGAAGGGCTTTGCAACTATAAGCCGATACCCAATGCAGATTGAGGATTCACCACATAGGCTTATCGATGGCAAGAAAACCACAAACGGGGCACCAGCGACTTTGAGGCATGACATTTAAAAAGCAATAACCTTGGGAAGGAAAGACAGGAGAATCTCATGAGGGATTCCCCAAAATGAATGATGCTCCAGAAGAGGAAGGACTACAATTCTCCTAAGAAAGAAAGAAGAACTAGGGGTAAGAACGAAGGTTGGCAAAGGATTTGACTCCGTCATGAAAGCAAGGATAAAGAAAATGAGAGGGAAACTGCTTATTTATAAGCTTTGAATAAGGAAACTGCTCATTTATTGGACTAAAAAGGGCAACAAAAGCGACCATTGAGGCCACCTTATGCCTAATGAACGGCCAATTTACAAATCGATGATGAAATCTCAGAAGACCAAATGACGTCCAAATGACGTGTCTGAAATAAAGCGAAACATCAAGGGCTAAGGCTCGTTTACACGTACCAACATGCCATTAATGCCTCCACTCCCAAGATATTGATGGCCTTGAATTGCAGAAAAGATGAAACGACGGGTGCATGATGGATGACTCGCAACAAAAACGTTCAGGTAATTAATCTCATTCGGTACAGGCCCTACAACCGAATGAAATTCAAATACAAGAGTGAAGTGCCCAGGATAGATGAAGTTTTTAGCTCATCACCACTCAAACATAGATTGGACAAGGAGCTCGGATAAAGAAGCCTTTGGACCTGGGAGAGTGAAACCACCCACGTCATCAACTAAGGGCAACTGTTATAGGTGTTTTCCCAAGCACCAACGAAAAGGTACATGTATCACACCTTAGCCGAGAGCTAATAACAAAGTAAGGTTTCTAAGAAGAAGAACCAACCTCGCCTAGCCAATCTAGAAGGAGCGCGGGTTGCACATACTTGAGCACATGTAAGACAACAGAGATCAAGCTCTTCAAGAGAGCTCGGATATCCTTGAGTGCCAAGGTCATCATTACCCGCCAAAAACAACACCCTAAATGGGAACTCCCTTTAGGCTCGAACTCCCAACCAGTCCGATTGTCATTGCAAAATGTCAGACCAGCCTCTGATATGTCACTTCGAAAGCACATCGACATTTAATGCCCATCGATTTATGTCAAAATTTTCCTCCCTTCTGTCCAATCAAGGACACTCATAGTGTCTCGGGAAACTTCCCCAGCATGCCCCTGAGATTTCCTCAACACACTTTCTCCATAGGGCTCGAGGTACAAATACCCTCATCTACTAAGGAAAGAGGATGTCATTTTCTCGCCTAAGGAAACTATGTCAAAATAACGTCAAGATACTGACTTAGACATCATAGGCCCTTAGATGAGGCAACCACCCCCTAGTTTCTCACTCTTTGTAACACCCCGATCCTCGATGGTTAAACATGCTTGAAATTTCAAAATTTAAAAATTTCCAATTCAATTAAAACCCTAATTTTAGAAAATCCCCAAATTAAAAACCCTAATTTTGCCCTAAGTTTAACGTTAAATAGCGGAAGCATAAAATTATTTTAAAATAATATTAAATCATTAAACTGAAATAAACGATTCATTAAACTGTAATAAAGTGAAGCACGAAAATCCATAAGACATGAAAGTTAAACATGAATATTCATAAATTTTTGAAATAACTGAAGTCATAATATTATAATTTAACTCAAAAATCATAACCATGCTTGCTATGGTAGTCCCTTACTCCTACTGCTCACCATCACCTGCAACACAATCATCTATGGGGGATAAGTATTAAAAATATTCAGTAAGTAAATTCACATACTAATAAGTTTCACATGACATAAATGTAATCATATAACTCATGCAAATTTATTTTACACGTTCACTGCTCACATAAAATACTTGTAATAACACACTGATTTCATGGTTAATATATAACTTGAACTTGTACTTATACATGCCGATACTTATACTTACTTGATCATAATTCGACTAGGCATATCGCTCAATTAACAACCTAACCAGAACTATTTCACAACTTTAACTTGAACTTGTAACATGAACATGAACGTGACAGATTGGGTGTCCTGAAACTTGATGTCACTTAAAGTTATCTGAACATTAAGGAGGCTAACATGAACATGGTGACACCTAACCGTATAACTTGATAGCATGACATGAACAATCTGGTTACTTGATAACCAAGGGATATGACTAAGTCCACTTCTTGTTTACTTATCACTTTATTTGAATTAATATTCATAATTCACATTATCACATATACATGGGTAAACATATAACTTGTTCATGAACATAAACGATATAACTATTACATGTATAACTCAAAATATAATCATATATAACATGGTGAATAATTTCATCGTGATATGAAAAATAAATAAAACACTTGATCAAAAGATTGAACATAAAGAAATAATAAAATAATTTCACATTATATATTCTACACTTATAACATATGAACTGAATTATTATGTAAATCCACTTACCTGGATTCACTACGAATTAAATTCAGCAACTAATGACCTGAAATCCAAGGATCCAAGACCACAACAAATTCACATAATATCTATAATTACTTAATTAACTAAGCGAGGTTGAGAACAAGTGGAAACCACATCGGGTGTAAATTATCAAGCGGTTCAAAACGGTTCAACAAGGTTCGGGTGGTCTGAACTGGTTCGGTTATGCTGTTTTGGGCAGGTTCGGTCTAGTCGGGTTGAATTGGTTTGGTCTGGTCTGACCAAGCCGGTTCAGTCTGGTCTGGTCTGACTGAACCAGTTTGACCCGGTCTGAATGAACTAGTCCGGTTCAAGAGAAGGGGAGGAACAGAAAAGGGAGACGACGAAAAGGGAGAGAGAGAGAGACACAACAGAGAAGTGGAAAAGATGAAGGAGATATATATAGACACCGAGAGAAGCAGAAACATAGGGGAAGATGGAGATGGAGGGGAGAGAGAGAGACGCAACAGAGAAGGGGAAAAAGATGAAGGAGAGAGAGAGAGACCGAGAGAAGCAGAAACATAGGGGAAGAGGGAGACGAAGGAAAGAGTGAGATACGCAACAGAAATGGGGGGAGATAAATGGGTCCGGTCAAAGCCAACTGAATCAAAAGGCCAAGTTACATTCTGGACAGAATCGAGAGAGAAGGAAGGAAATCAAGCTTACCGATGATGAAGGCATGGACGATGACGATGAAGCAACGATCCAGAAAAATGACTATTGAAGGCTACCCAAATGAAAGAAAGTAGAAGAACAAAAAGGAAAATATGGATGAGTTTAGTGAGAGGGAAAGAAACCGAGAGAAACATGGGAGAAATGACGAGAACGAGAGAAAGAAAATAAAATGCCTTACTGGAATGTATGGACGACGACGACGCAAGAATAATTGAATAAAATAGGGATGATGAAGAATGTAAACTGCTGGAAATTAGAGAGCAAAATTAATGTTGATGCATCAAAGTATTAATAAAAAAAATTTAGATTCAATAGGAGAAGAAATAGAGAATAATTCATTTACCTTAAAATTGACAAGGAAGCAAATGGAAGACGAACGAAGAAGGAGGTGAAGAACATTTCTTACAGGGGAGGAAATTGTCAGAGAGAAGGGCCAGAAATGTTGTTGCGTGAGAGAAATGGAGAGGAAGATGGGGTATAAATAGTTGTAGTTGATAGTTACACTATAAAGAGTTATAGTGTGTGAGTGGGGTTTTTTTTAAATTACAAAATTACCCATTAATTCTTTGGGGTATTACATTTCCTTACCTTAATAACTTTCATCCCCGAAAGGAATATACCTTATAGAAATAAGTCTGGATACTTGACACGTATCTCCGCTTCTCATTCCCATGTTACTTCCTCGACTCGATGATTTCTTCAGAGAACCTTGATTAACTGAACTGATTTGTTACGAAGAGTCTGATTCCTGCGCTCTAGAATTCTGACTAGCTTCTCCTCATAAGTAAGATCATCACAAACTTACAGAGGTTGAAAATCGATGACATGCGTTGGATCATGCACGTACTTGCGAAGCATCAAGACGTGAAACACATTATGAACACCTGAAATAGCTGGTGGTAAAGCGAGCCGGTAGGCCAAAGGATCGATACGATCTAAAATCTCAAAAGGGCCAATACATCAGTTCAAGAGAAGGGGAGGAACAGAAAATGGAGACGAAGAAGAAGGAGATAGAGAGAGAAGCAACAGAGAGGGGGGAAAGACGAAGGAGAGAGAGAGACCGCGAGAAGCAGAAACAGAGGGGAAGAGGGAGATGAAGGAGAGAGAGATGCGACAGAGAAGGGGGAGATGAAGGAGAGAGAGAGACCGAGAGAAGTAGAAACAAAGGGGAAGAGGGAGACAAAGGAGAGAGAGACGCAACAGAAAGAGGGGGAAAGAGGGAGATAAATGGGTCCAGTCAAAGCCAACTAAATCAAAAGACCAAGTTAAATTCTGGACAGAATCGAGAGAGAAGGAAGGAAATCAAGCTTTCCAATGATGAAGGAAGTGACGATGATGAAAGAAAATAGAAGAACAAAAAGGAAAATATGGATGAGTTCAGTGAGAGGGAAAAGAAACCGAGAGAAACATGGGATAAATTACGAGAACGAGAGAAAGAAAATAAAATGCCTTACTAGAATTATGGACGACGACGAAGCAAGAATAATTGAACAAAACAAAGATGATTAATAATGTAAACTGCTGGAAATTAGAGAGCAAAATTCAGATTGATGCATCAAAGTATTCATAAAAAAAAATTGGATTCAATAGGAGAAGAAATAGAGAAGAATTCATTTACCTTAAAATTGACAAGGAAGCAAATGGAAGACGAACGAAGGAGGTGAAGAACATCGCTTGCAGGGGAGGAAACTGTTAGAGAGAGGGAGCCAGAAATGTTGTTGCGTAAGAGAAATGGAGAGGAAGATGGGGTATAAAGAGTTGTAGTTGGTAGTTACACTAGGGATTGGTTGGTTATAGTGTGTGAGTGAGAGATTTTTAAAATTACAAAATTACCCATTAATTCTTTGGGGTATTACATTCTTTGTGTTAATAGTTTTTCTTTTGTAGACGTTGAGGTCATGAGAAGCACCAGTCAGATGGGAGATTGCATGCAACATAACTGTTGAAGTTTTCAGCATCAATAAGGGGTAAAATCGTCTCTTCAAATCTCAATCAATTTGATGATGTGACAAAAAAAACTTGTTTATTTCTCTAAAGTTGAAAAAAATGGTCATTTTTTTAAAGTGGGATTCAAAACTTGTCTATTTTGTGCAATTACTTTTCGGCTTAAATATGGGTATAGTCCGATTTTGAAGAATAAGTAACAAACTCTCCAAAAATTAACCCAATTGCAAATAGGGTTGAATTTGCTTTAGTCCATTAACCAAATAAATTGAATAGACCAAAATGCCCTAGTCCAACATCCTCAAGAAGCCACAAGATTCTCTCCCTGCTTCACTCAATCACCCATCACCAATCCTATTGTTGATCGATCGTGGCGTTAACATGCTTGATTGAGAAGCTTGTACCCAAGTTCAACGCAAGATTTTTTTAGTAGAGGTGATGGCACTAATGATTCTTCAACTCTTAATGGGTTTCTTAAAGCAGAGAATATATATTTAAGAAAATATTGTATGTTAGGATGATTCATAGGCTAAAATCATTTCGTCCACCATTTTTTCATGATTTTTTAACCATGATTGTCATAGTTTCCTCACACCAATTTCTATGATTTCTTCACCATAGTTTTCATGGTGTCCACATCGTGATTTTTATGATTACTCAATGACTACAACGATTTTGTTTTCTAGAGTTCTAATCCATAATTTTTATGCTCCTATTACTCAAATATTCAATTTCGAGCATTCAATCAAGATAAATTTACATATATGTTATGTTTTTATTACCGTAGATTCTTTAATTTACCCTAATTCATGCAAATTGTTGTTTAGTAAATTTTTGGTTGGTTCAAGATTTTAACTTTCATATATAAGTTCATATACCTTATCTCTTTTCACCTTACATTCTTTTGTTAAACATTTTGAGAAATATTTTCTTTTAGTTTAGGTGCTTGATGGAGTATTAGGCTGTTAGTTGTGATTATTGAACAATTCATGTCAAAACACATTGTCACAAAGGTTATTAGTATTAGTATATTATAGTTTCTTTAATTTGTTTTCTCAATTTTAATAGATAATCACCATCTATGCATCTATATTTCCAATAATTGTCATATAATATAACTTATACGATGTCAACTTCTTGTGCAAGGTGACAATAACCATGAAATGAGGATTAAGCAAAAGTACGATTCAATTTTATCACTGAGATGGCATAACAACTTTGAACATTTTACCACAATCTTTTGAAATAGTTTTATGATAATGTGTATATAATGTTTCATAAATATTTTTTAGATGATGGATATACTATGAGATCTTTATGATATTTGGATTACTGTTTCTACATGTATATGATAATATACAACAAGTACATACATATATACACTATATAATTCTGAACTAATGATATTATTTTTATGATTGAATGATGAATCGAAATGATTTGAGAATTGATACTAACTTATGATGTTGGGTATAATACTTATCAATAATTTTAAAATGTGTGATTTTTATGATACTTGGATCATGGTTTCTACATATATAAATGGTTCTGTACTATGCGTATATAAATATGTACTACAAATAACTTTAACATTGTTAATAAACTTGGCGTTGAACATTCTCAATAACATACCATGTGATGTATTTTACAACCAACAATCGCTTCAATTTATAGTTAAAGTAATTTCTTCCTTCATCTCACATGTATCATAAAAACAAACTATGAATTATTAACCATATTGTATTTAAGAAAAAAAAAATAATAATAACAATCAATAAGTTACGATGATATACAAAATAATGTAATTATATAGTATAAAATAATATACTATATAACAAATTTTAAGTACAAAAAATCTGTAAAAAATAGAAAATACTCTGTTTTACCTCCAAAAATAGAACAAAATATAGGGACAAATTGTATAAAATAAAAAAAATTAATGAACGATAATTTGGAAGACTAATGTAATTATATAGTATATAGATATATACTTTAGGGTATATAATAATTTATCGCATAACAAACTTTAATTACAAAAAATCTGTAAAAGATAGAAAAAGCTCTGTTCTGCCACCGAAAAACAGAGCAAAACAGAGGGACAATTGTATAAAATAAAAAATTAATGAAGGATAACATAATTATACATTTCAATTTACACTCATTAACCAACCTCACAAAATTCTAGTAATTCAACATCAAACCATATGTTTCAAACTTCAATTAATAAAATAACACTCAAATAAAGCCCACCTTACTGAATCCCTTATTTTTCCATGACTAGATGATTTAACATCAAGTAATTGCCCGCAATCGCTGTTATATTCATAAAAAATAAAATTAAGTTAAATCTAAAATTTGAATCAGGAAAAGAAAATGAGATAAAGCTATAAAAGACTAAAGGTATAAGAGATAAAGCTGCACATGTGTTCTCCCAGGAGACATAAACGAAGAACAGATGGAGAGATTTGAAAATAGAAGCATCGTGAAGTCTTGTAATAGCAAGATCATAACAACGATCAATAATCTAGGAAAAGAAAAATGGAAAAATCAAATGCATGGATTATGGAAGAGAATGTGGAAAGAAGAAAACTTAAAGCGAATGGCGGATTGAAAATCGTGAAAAAACCTAGCAAAACTTCTGTTATAATAAGTATATAATATAAAAATATAAAAACATAATCTAACTAATCTTATTTAGTGAAAAACAGTCATTTTATAAATAAAAAAACTTCCATCCAATTAACAAAACACCATAAAAAAGTGGCACTTCCACCTAATTATCCCTTACTTTTTATAGTGAGTGTGAAGCCCAAGATCAAGATGGTCTCCAATTCGTCGGGGGTTATTTCTAAATTTGTATCCTTTTTATATTGGTTAAGAATTTTTTATACCATTTTCTTAAAATTCAGAATTTTACACTTCTGGCACACCACAATCAACATAAAAAATTTCAATTCTCTCTTTCTTCATCATTTGTTTTCATTTTCCTCATGCAAAGATCAAATCAATACTCATTTTCTCACACTTCTTCTTCCCCTCATTGTTTTCTTCATGCTTTCTAGTTCATTTCCTCCATACTTTCCTATTCCACGAAGGTTTATTTTCTCCATGCTTTCCTATTCTGCGAAGTTCTTCCTCCATGCATTCCTAAAGTTGCACAATCCGTATCACTACTTGAACCCTTCAAGTAGTGACAAGCTTACTCGACAACAACAGACTTCAAGAGTAAAAAAAGTATTACTTGAAGGGTTCATGTAGTAAAAAATGACTACTTGACCCCTTCAAGTAGCACTGACTCACTGAAAAATTGACTGTTAGAGATAAAAATGACTACTTGAAGGGTTCAAATATTATCTTATGACTACTTGAAGGGTTCAAGTAGTATCTTATGACTACTTGAAGGGTTCAAGTAATTGTTTTTTTCTGTCAGTCAACATCATGCACCAGGTGACTACTTGAAGGGTTCAAGTAGTTGTATCTAACTACTTGAACCCTCCAAGTAGTGTTTTGATTCTGAAAGTAAAAAAATATTACATGAACGGTTTCAATTAGTTGTATCTGACTATTTGAACCCTTCAAGTAGTGAGTTTGATTCTGGAAGTAAAAAAAAATACTTGAATGGTTTAAGTAGTTGTATCTGACTACTTGAACACTTCAAGTAGTGATTTTGATTCTGAAAGTAAAAAAAATATTACTTGAAGGGTGTAGTTGTATCTGACTACTTGAAAAGTAAAAAAAAGTTCTTTTGTTGAGACTTATGTTACATCAAGTAGTAATTCTATACTACTTGAAAAGTTCAAGTAATAATTTTTTACTACTTGAAGGGTTCAAGAAATAATTGTTTACTACTCGAACCCTTCAAGTAGTAGGTTTTTACTACTTGAACCTATCAAGTTGTGATTTTGATTCTGGAAGTAAAAAAATATTACTTAAAGGGTTCAAGTAAATGTATCTGACTACTTGAACCATTCAAGTAGTAAGTTTTATTCTGAAAGTAAAAAAACATTATATGAAGGGGTAGTTGTATCTGACTACTTAAACCCTTTAAATAGTGATTTTGACTCTAAAAGTAACAAAAATTCTTGAAGGGTTCAAGTAGTTGTATCTAAGTATTTGAACCTTTCAAGTAGTAATAAAATATTACTTGTAGGGTTCAAGTGGTTGAATCTGCCTACTGAAACCCTTTAAGTAGTGAGTTTAATTCTGAAATTAAAAAAAAAATATTACTTGAAGGGTTCAAGTAGTCAGATTCAACTACTTGAACCTTTGAAGTAGTCAGTTTGATTCCTGCTTTTAATTTTTCAGTGACATGTGACTACTTGAAGGGTTCAAGTAGTCATTTTTTACTACTTGAACCCTTCAAGTAGTTATTTTCTATTAAAATCTGTTATCTAGTAAGCTCGTCACTACTTGAAGGGTTCAAATAGTGATGCGGACAGTGCAGCTTTAGAATTTCTGGAACAAATGGATCTTGCACGCGCATGTCAACTTCCGGAGGGCATAACTTTTGACTCTAGTAGATCCATGTGACCTGTAAGATATCAAATCGAAACTTATTCAGAGATCGACATTTTGCGATTATGTTCACCCGTTGCAGCACATTATCGGGTTCAGAAAATACTATTTTAAGCACTTTCATAGTCCCGTAAGTTCTTTTGTTGAGACTTATATTACATCAAGTAGTAATTCTATACTACTTGAAAAGTTCAAGTAATAATTTTTTACTACTTGAAGGGTTCAAGAAATAATTTTTTACTACTTGAACCCTTCATGTAGTAGGTTTTTACTACTTGAACCTTTCAAGTTGTGATTTTGATTCTGGAAGTAAAAAAATATTACTTAAAGGGTTCAAGTAAATGTATCTGACTACTTGAACCATTCAAGTAGTAAGTTTTATTCTGAAAGTAAAAAAACATTATATGAAGGGGTAGTTGTATCTGACTACTTAAACCCTTTAAATAGTGATTTTGACTCTAAAAGTAACAAAAATTCTTGAAGGGTTCAAGTAGTTGTATCTGAGTATTTGAACCTTTCAAGTAGTAATTTTGATTCTGGACGTAAAATAAAATATTACTTGTAGGGTTCAAGTGGTTGAATCTGCCTACTGAAACCCTTTAAGTAGTGAGTTTAATTCTGAAATTAAAAAAAAAATATTACTTGAAGGGTTCAAGTAGTCAGATTCAACTACTTGAACCTTTGAAGTAGTCAGTTTGATTCCTGCTTTTAATTTTTCAGTGACATGTGACTACTTGAAGGGTTCAAGTAGTCATTTTTTACTACTTGAACCCTTCAAGTAGTTATTTTCTATTAAAATCTGTTATCTAGTAAGCTCGTCACTACTTGAAGGGTTCAAATAGTGATGCGGACAGTGCAGCTTTAGAATTTCTGGAACAAATGGATCTTGCACGCGCATGTCAACTTCCGGAGGGCATAACTTTTGACTCTAGTAGATCCATGTGACCTGTAAGATATCAAATCGAAACTTATTCAGAGATCGACATTTTGCGATTATGTTCACCCGTTGCAGCACATTATCGGGTTCAGAAAATACTATTTTAAGCACTTTCATAGTCCCGTAAGTTCTTTTGTTGAGACTTATATTACATCAAGTAGTAATTCTATACTACTTGAAAGATTCAAGTAATAATTTTTTACTACTTGAAGGGTTCAAGAAATAATTTTTTACTACTTGAACCCTTCAAGTAGTAGGTTTTTACTACTTGAACCCTTCAAGTTGTGATTTTAATTCTGGAAGTAAAACAATATTACTTAAAGGGTTCAAGTAAATGTATCTGACTACTTGAACCATTCAAGTAGTAAGTTTTATTCTGAAAGTAAAAAAAAACATTATATGAAGGGGTAGTTGTATCTGACTATTTTAACCCTTTAAGCAGTGATTTTGATTCTGAAAGTAAAATAAATTCTTGAAGGGTTCAAGTAGTTGTATCTGAGTATTTGAACCTTTCAAGTAGTGATTTTGATTCTGGACGTAAAATAAAATATTACTTGTAGGGTTCAAGTGGTTGAATCTGCCTACTGAAACCCTTTAAGTAGTGAGTTTAATTCTAAAATTAAAAAAAAAATATTACTTGAAGGGTTCAAGTAGTCAGATTCAACTACTTGAACCTTTGAAGTAGTCAGTTTGATTCCTGCTTTTAATTTTTCAGTGACATGTGACTACTTGAAGGGTTTAAGTAGTCATTTTTTACTACTTGAACCCTTCAAGTAGTTATTTTCTATTAAAATCCGTTATCTAGTAAGCTCGTCACTACTTGAAGGGTTCAAATAGTGATGCGGACAGTGCAGCTTTAGAATTTCTGGAACAAATGGATCTTGCACGCGCATGTCAACTTCCGGAGGGCATAACTTTTGACTCTAGTAGATCCATGTGACCTGTAAGATATCAAATCGAAACTTATTCAGAGATCGACATTTTGCGATTATGTTCACCCGTTGCAGCACATTATCGGGTTCAGAAAATACTGTTTTAAGCACTTTCATAGGCCCGTAAGTTCTTTTGTTGAGACTTATGTTACATCAAGTAGTAATTCTATACTACTTGAAAAGTTCAAGTAATAATTTTTTACTACTTGAAGGGTTCAAGAAATAATTTTTTACTACTTGAACCCTTCATGTAGTAGGTTTTTACTACTTGAACCTTTCAAGTAGTAGGTTTTTACTACTTGAACCCTTCAGTAGTAGGTTTTTACTACTTGAACCCTTCAAGTAGTTTTTTCTTACTATACAATAGACTTCAAGAGAAAAAAACTATTTGAAGGGTTCAAGTACTATAAAATTACTATTTGAACTTTTCAAGTAGTGAGTGAGTAGCTTACTGGACAACAAATTTCAAGAGAAAAATAACTACTTGAAAGGTTTAAGTAGCAAAAAATTAATACTTGAGCACTCAAGTAATGATTTGCTTATTGGACAGTATACTTTAGGAGAAAAAAATTACTTGAAAGTTTGAAGTAGTATAAAATTATTACTTGATACCTACAAGTAGTCACTAGTGTTTGCGTTGTTAACTGATCAAACAAAAAACAACTACTTGAAGGGTTCAAGTAATCATAAACAACTACTTGAATCGTTTAAGTAGTCACCTGGTGTATCAGTAATTGACTAAAAAACTACTTGAACCCTTCAAATAGTCACATGTGCATGAGTAATTGACTGACAAAAAAAACTAATTGAACCATTCAAGTAGTCATAAACAATTAGTTGAATGTTCAAGTAGTCATAAATAACTATTTGAACCCTTCAAGTACTCACATGGTGTATAAATAATTGACTGACAAAAAAAATAACTACTTGAACTTCAAGTAGTCGCCTGATGTACAAGTAAGTATCTGTTTATTTTACCTTAAAAACCCATTCTTCAGAGCGGTATCTGTTTATTTTAAAATTTGTAATGGTGGACTTTTTCTTAGCTTGAGAATTTCCAGTTGTTTTAACTAAGAATAATGCTAGAGTGATAACTTAATTGATTAAGTGATGTGTCAATTATTTTTAGTTTGATATTTGATGACTCATTAAAATGATTTTATAAAATAATTTATATATGATTGTCACGTCACATATTCATTTAAAATTTGATTAATTATTTGATCGGTCTAAAATTAATTTTTAACAAAAATCGATTATTTATAAGCTTCACGAGTGTGAATTTCTGCTTATCTGAGTACTTTCGAACTTCTACGGCTTTAACAATAACCGTGAGGTTACTTTGATTTTGTGCTTAAATTTGTTGGTGATATGTGTACTGTATGTGTTTTTTTGTGGAGTTTTCTTTATGCCCGGTTATGACTTGGCTGATTGATGCTGATGATAGTTACGCAATCTTGGTATCTGATTTTGCTTGCTCTGAGAACAATTATGTTGAAGGATGTGCTGTGAACATGTGATGATATTATGCATATTTCTCTAAATTGCAAACTAAGTACTGGAAATTGTTTGAAAATGTATATAACGTTTTCCAATTACAGATAAAGTAATGGAAAAATATACCATAATAGAATAAATTTTGTCAGGATATATCAAAAAAATATAATGAAAAAATATAATATGTCAGAAAATGATCACACTAAACTAAATTTTTGGCTCCGTCCGTGACTGTGTCCATCTAATATTTATGCGGAATGTGATTTGAGGGGTTTCTCCTGCTTTGGAAAACATGAGGTTGTGTTCCCGTATCCGGATCATTTAACAGAAAATAAACGGCATAGATTTACTAATTAAAAATATTAAAATTAAAATATTTCAATTTTTTAACCTATCTAGACCATTAAAAATGTATAAACAACCCACAACAGAACATAATCCCCTCATCCTGTCATCCACATGTTCTCACAAATAGGAGGAGATCCTTATTAGGGCTGACAAGTCAATCCTATCTATATTAACAACAAAGGTATTCCCACGTGGCAAAAAACCACAGGTCCACCTGACCATCCTCACACCACTAATAATCCCAAGGCTTAGAACAAAATCCCACATACTCCCAATCAAAACTAGATAAACCCCAAATCAAACCACACAAATTTTGCTTCCCCAAACAACACCTACCACTCACCACACTACATCACTCCCTCCCTCCTTAAAATCCCAAATCCTTATAGGTATATCCCTTAATTTCCCTTAGCTTCATCAATCCCACGGTCAAAAAATCATGGGTTGCGCCTCTTCCAAGCGAATTGAGGCAGCCGTTGATGTCTACCGCCCTGCTCCCACCGGCTTCGCCGTCTTTGACATCAATACCATCCAAGAGCCATGGGTTATGATCGACGATACGCCGTCGGAGCACCAAGAGAAACCCACGCACGTCCCGACCCCTATCCTCGAGAAGCTTAACAAATTCGAGTCCGATGCTCCTCACACTTGGGACGAAGTAAGTAAAGCCCTAGAGGACCTTAAGCCCGCCCTCCACGAGAGTAACCCCGCCCTGAAGTCTGTTAAATCGCCGCCGCCATCACAACCTTCGCCAGCGCCAGCGCCAACGCCCAAGAAACAACCCCAAGCGTCTCGCAAGAGCCTTAGCTTCCACACGGTGGATGAGCTCGACGTCAAGCCGTCCTCCAAGCCCGTCGAGTTGAGAAAAACCGAGTCAATGAAGACCGAGTTAAAGAAACCCGAGTTCATTAACCCAGGTCCGAGGACAGAGTCGGAAGTTTACAGGTCCGTGAAGGAGAACATATTCATATTGAGAGACAAGTTAGAGAGAGAAAAAGAAGGGAAGGAATCGAAATATGAGAGTTTAATAAGCAAGAGGGACCCACTAAGCGATTACCCAGATAAATGTCCGCCGGGCGGCGATGACTCAGTGGTGCTCTACACGACGACGTTGGGAGGAGTACGCCGAACGTACGAGGACTGCAACAAAGTGAGGACGGTGCTGGAGGGACACCGAGTGGTGTTCGACGAGAGAGACGTGGCTTTACACGGCGAGTTCTTGAACGAGTTGAAGGAATTGGTGGGGGAGGGAGCGAATGTGCCGAGGATGTTTGTGAAGGGAAGGTATATAGGAGGGGCGGAGGAGGTGGTGGAGCTGAACGAGACGGGTCGACTGAGGAAGATGCTGAATTGGGCACGTGTGGAAAGAGGGGTGGGAAGACAAGCGTGCGAAGGGTGTGGAGGAGGGAGGTTTGTGCCGTGTTTGGAATGTGGAGGGAGTTGTAAGGTAGTGATTGGGGATAAGAAGGAGAGGTGTGATAAGTGTAATGAGAATGGCTTGGTTCACTGCCCAGCTTGTCTTTGATTGGCTCTAAATTTGGATCTTTTGTTTGGTTAAAGATATTTTTACCCGATCCATTATGAGATGATCCAAGTTTATATTATTCTCGATACCGTACCAGTTCCAGTTCGATATCGAAGGATGATCTGGTTAAACATGTAAACAATATTCATAAATACTCCTTTTGTGTGAATTGAATTGTATACTTTTTTTCTGAAGTTTGAGTTTGTGGATTTTTATTAAATAATTTTTTTGTAATATTGAAATTTATGAAATAAGCAATACTCACATGCATCAAACGTGATTTAACCAATTATATTTTCTTAAGACATTATATACGTCATTTACCAACAAATTTGAAAATTTAAAATACTAAAATTAATTTATTACACTACAATAAATATGTCCTTTTATAGCACACGATGACCGTGTTTTGTGCCAAAATGCAATGGAAAGTCATTCTGAGCGCTGGGATAAATTTTCCAAAATCCGCTTAAAATTAGACTATCGTCTCACAACTCTCTCTCTTCAATCTCTCTCATAGCTCTCTCTTCATCCTCTATGAAAGTACAAAACCTAGGGATCTCACTTTTTCGTTCTCTCTCGCGAAGCTCTCTCTCTTTCATGACTCTCTCTATACAGCTTATTGCAGCTCTCTCTCGCAGATTTCCCTCACATCTCTCTATCTCTCTTGTTTGGTAGCTCTATCTCGCACCTAGATCTCTTTCACAACTCTGTGTCGCAATTTTATTTCCCATCTCTCTCCCACTTCGACTTCACATCTCAGAACTAGAGGCGAGTTTTTTTCTTACGAGGTGGGTTTTAATATCAAATTCATGTCTGATTTTTGTGATTTTTGTATGGTTTTTATGTTCTTCTGAGGTTTGTCTGATTTTTATGTTTTTGTGATTTTTGTCTGATTTTTATGTTATTCAAGAGGATTTCCAGGTTGCTTTTGAGTGCTTTGGAGGTGATCTGGAGGTGCTTTAATAGCAATGAAGGACTCTCTCAACCTATCTCTTTGCGAGGTAAAGCTCTCTATGAACCTATCTTGCATGTCTATTTTACAACTCCCTCAACTCTCTGTTGCATATTCTCTCTCGTAGCTCTTTGTCTCTAAGCTCTCTCTTACAGCTCCCTTTCTCAGCTATGTCTAGCTTTATCTCGTTACTGGCTCTCTCTCGTGGCTATTTATTTTAGCTCTCCCTCGAAGATCTTTCTAAGCTCTGCATCAGAGATTTATCTCAGCAAACTTCTCCCAGCCCCTGCTTATCTTCTTTTTGGGTAATCCCTAATTTTCTGTTTGCAACGTATAAGTTCTTTGATTTTTTTGTTAAGAATAAAAAATATGCTTTAAATTTCCTATGATTGGCTTTTAAATGTAATTTGTTTTGTTATGATCTGTTATAAATCTAAGCATTGAACTTTTATTTTCTGTCAAAAAGCTTTATCCTGAAATTTCGGAAGTGCTTATCTCGGATCTATTCAAAAGTGGCTTCACATTAGAATTTGGAGGGCACGTTTGGGTGGAAAGTTTCTTTGCTCTTGTGTTGTTCCGATAAATGAGTTAGTATGGTTCTTTGGTTTCTAATTTAGGGTTTACTAATCTCTCAAATCTTGTGGTTATCAATTTTCTAGTGATGATAATTGACGTTCTTGTGAAAGAAAGCTGTGTTTTGAATATGTTATGCATCTAACGCTCTTACATGGCGCTAGGTAATGGGGTATGCATTTACTGGTGGAACAACTAATGGACATAGAGCATTTGATTTTAAGCAATGAGATGATAGGGTAATCGAATGAGTGAGACATCATTCTCTCAATGCTTGATTTCATCATCTTTTTATTGCTTTTAGTCATTGTTTATGTATATTTTTAATGTTGAAGGAAATTCAGTTTGGAAGCTAGTGAGGAATGTACTCAAAACGCCAAACAAGGAACAAGTTTATAGTCAAAGTCCAAATCCCATCTTGTTCAAACTCGTGAAATGAAATAATCGAATTATTGGGATGTAAGTCTTTATCCTAGCACAAATTTTTTAGTGTGAATGGAATTTTACCTTTAAATTATCGAACCTATATAATGTTGGTAATTATCCCTTGAATTTTCATTTTTTATTTCAAGTACTGGAATTGTTTCTTGTCAATAGTTCCTTGAATTCTAAGATAGAGATGTACATTCTTTTTTTATTCAAATTATGTGTATTTTCATGCTTTGTTGATGACAAAAACAGAATGTTTTTGCATATGTTTTCTATCCTTCATCTTGAAATTTGTTTGACTTAATGATAATATTTTTTGGAATGATTAATAAAGTTAAAGTTCACACACTGGATAGGGTGATCTAGATATTAGCATGAGTACCCTTTCATTTTCTAAGTGATAGCATTTAGTTGCTTGTGTTGTATCTTATGTAGAGAGTTTCTTCTTATTTAACTTGGTCCTATTTCCAACTAATTTTCTGTTTGCAACGTATAAGTTCTTTGATTTTTTTGTTAAGAATAAAAAATATGCTTTAAATTTCCTATGATTGGCTTTTAAATGTAATTTATTTTGTTATGATCTGTAATAAAATAGAAGCAAGCAGAAACCCATAAACGAGAGGGAAGGAGGGGTTCTATGGATGTCTATACGGATTTTAGAAGTTATAGGAACATTGAACTTTTATTTTCCGCCATTGATTGTAATTGGAGCTTGGCTTGGATTGCTGAAGTCCTTAGAAATGTTGTTAATATAACAGTTAGTAAGGTAATTTATCTGTATTATCTCAGAGGAATGCAATCCAATAATTAGTTTTGCTTCCAAAAAGCTTTATCTTGAAATCTCGTAAGTGCTTGTCTCGGATCTCTTCAAAAGTGGCTTCACATTAGAATTTGGAGGGCAACGTTTGGGTGGAAGGTTTCTTTGCTCTTGTGTTGTTCCGATAAATGAGTTAGTATGGTTCTTTGGTTTCTAATTTAGAGTTTACTAATCTCTCAAATCTTATGGTTATCAATTTTCTAGTGATGATAATTGACGTTCTTGTGAAAGAAAGCTGTGTTTTGAATATGTTATGCGTCTAACGCTCTTACATGGTGCTTGGTAATGGGGTATGCATTTGCTGGTGGAACAACTAATGGACATGGAGCATTTGATTTTAAGCAATGGGATGATAGGGTAATCGAATGAGTGAGACATCATTCTCTCAATGCTTAATTTCATCATCTTTTTACTGCTTTTAGTCATTGTTTATGTATATTTTTAATGTTGAAAGGAAGTTCAGTTTAGAAGCTAGTGAGGAATGTACTTAAACGTCAAACAAGGAACAAGTTTATAGTCAAAGTCCAAATCCCATCCTGTTCAAACTCGTGAAATGAAATAATCGAATTATTGGAATGTAAGTCTTTATCCTAGCACAAATTTTTTAGTGTGAATGGAGTTTTACCTTTAAATTATCGAGCCTATATAATGTTGGTAATTATCACTTGAATTTTCATTTTTTATTTCAAGTATTGGAATTGTTTCTTGTCAATAGTTCCTTGAATTCTAAGATAGAGTTGTACGTTCTTTTTTATTCAAGTTATGTGTATTTTCATGCTTTGTTGATGACAAAAACTATATGTATTTTCATGCTTTGTTGATGACAAAAACAGAATGTTTTTGCATATGTTTTCTATCCTTCATCTTGAAATTTGTTTGACTTAATGATACTATTTTTTGGAATAGTTAATAAAGTTAAAGTTCACACACTAGATAAGTTGATTTAGATATTAGCATGAGTACCCTTTCATTTTCTAAGTGATAGCATTTAGTTGCTTGTGTTGTGTCTTATGCAGAGAGTATCTTCTAATTTAACTTGGTCTTATTTCCAACTAAAAGTGAGAACTTCAAGACTGTAGTTTCTTATATGGTGCTTGCTCATTCTTCATAATGATATTGCTTTCCTAATAAGGAATGATCATTCAGCTTTGTGTGGTGAACTGTGATGTTATTCCTTACATGATGAACGGTCTCAATGTTATGGTATTGATTCTAACAGTATTTGTTCAACAATTTTTTTTAAGATAGGTAACTATTTTCTTTTAGAATTTTCAGTTGTGATACATTATAAAATGACTTTCAGTTGTGATAACTATTTTCTTTAGCAAAATGACTTTCAAACTATTTGCTTTTGATGCGTTTGAAAAACGTTATCGTAGGGTTTTTATAGCGTTTAAAAACCGCTATCATAGGTTGCGTACTTTTAATAACATCGATATACATAGAGTTTTCAGAAACGCTATCGATACTCTATGATAGCATTTTTTGACCGTTATCGTAGCTTTTTCTTTATGCAGTGTTATGAACCTTTTCTAAGCAACTTACATCTTTGTGTTATAATAAGAAGTAAATAAATAGTAAAAATCATTTAAAAGATTACTTGTATAAGTCCTAAAAAATGAAAAAAAATACAGTCATAAAAGTTAAAATCAATTCATTTTAAAAAGCTAGAGAAAACTTTGTCTGAATCAGTTTCTAAAAGCTACTCGTCAATTGCTTTTGAAAACTACTGTAGAAAAGAAGAAAGTATGAAATGATCTATTTGAAATCAGATTTAACAAATGTGTAAAGTTGACTAAATCATAATAAAGTCACTTTTAAGCATCCAAAAGCAATACCAAAAGAAGGCCTCGCGTAAATAAAAATTTATGCATGTAAACTAGGGCATTTTTTATATTTGCATATCATTGGGCTAAATTAGGTCGTTCACCCTACCATACGTTGCAATGTGAAAAAATAAACAATATACTTGAAGAACCTAGAAATAAAATTGTATTGAAAATCCGTAAAAAAATTATTGGTTAAGGTAACAAAGCCATTTCACCGTCCAGTGCGACTAAACCACCACCCTTAAGTCAAACTAGTGCTTGTTGTTGCATCAAGGGATCTTATGCTAAGTGCTAAAAGATATTGCAGTCTACAGACGAGTCTAGAAGCGGTTATTAAGATATGACCCGTTTTTTAGGATAAATAGTATTTTTATGGATGCCACGTCACTGGTTCATTTACCCTACTTTTTCGTTGACAACTTTATCCTCAATAGTTTGTTATAACATAACATCTTACGTGGCTGCACATTTATTATTTAATAATTTATTTATTATTTATTTATTTAGTTAGAACCAGTAAGATTCTGTTTTTAAATGTATATATATAATAATTGATTTTCGGTTATGGAAAAATATTATTTTCCATAACCGAATGATAATGTTCGGTTTTAGCTAAATCTCCTTGATTTTAGCTAATTCTGGTATTAGTTTAGTCGACCTGCATCCTAATTCAAATTTCATCTTCCTCACTTCATGCAATATCAAATTTATCTCTCTTCGACATTCATTGACATCTTCGTCCTTTGCAACTCGAACAATAATTTTTCAAAATATTTTAGTCAAACAACATATCATTTCATTGAGTAAACGTGGTTGACAAAAAGTTATTTAGGCAGTTTTCAGTATCCAAGGATTTGTATAGTTTTGATTGAGTTTTTTGTTGGAGTTTTTTAATATGCAACTACTGTGTTCGGGTTTGTTTTCAGTTTTATGGAAGATTAATATTCAATATTTTTGTCATTCTATTATTAATCGATAATATTTTTATTTTTATAAATTAACTACGTAATTTTTAACTGTTTTATTGATTATTTCATAAATAAAATTGATTTCAGGAATATCAAGGATCCTCACAATTTTAATGTATGATGGGAGATGAGATGAATCAAAATCATATGTTGACTTTCGATCAAAACCTTTTTTGGTTGATATCAATATGAAATTCATAGAGATAGTTGAAGGAATTATTTCGGTTCTAGGTTCTGTTGATGGGAATGCTTCATCTACCAATTTGGCAATAAAATTGGATCAGGATGTTGAATGGTACACTTTCTTCATTATGAATGATAATGGAGCTAACTTTCCACTAATTGTTGACAAGTCTAGTTTCGTTATTGATCAATCTTATGAGTTTCAGATTTTGATACTTGGAGGGAACAGTCAATCAGACTCAATAGAATGTGACCATACTAAAGATGATGAAGTTTTTATTGCTCTAGTTGATTTTGAAAATGTCCCTAATAGTTTTGACATTAAGAAGAAGTCATTGTTTAAAGATAAATGTAAGTTAAAAAAGGTGTTGCATATACTTGCGTTGAAATGAAATTTTGAGTTTAGGGTTGAAAGGTCTAATCGAGAAAGAATGAATGCGCGATGTGTCAATGACCAATGCAAGTGATTTTTTTGGGCATCGACATACAGAGGTGGTCCGCTCTAGATGGTTCAGGAATATGTTAAGGAGCACAATTATTCAGTAGAATTTATTTAGTGTGATCATCGTCAAGCAATATCAAAAATTGTTGGTCAATGTATCAAAAGTAAATATAGGAATGGCATACGAGATCGGACCGCACCTAAAGATATCATTGATCACATGTGTTTGAAGCATGTGGTTACTATTAGCTACTAGAAAGCATGGAAAGCAAAACAAAATGCATTGGATTTGCTTCAAGGTACTCCAGGAGAATCGTACGGAAGACTGCCATCGTATTGTTATGCTTTGAAACAAAACATCCAGGTATTTAATTTCTTCAGTATATCATTTATTGATTACACATTCAATATACCTGATTCACTTTTATTTTTTTGTAGATACTGTGACAATTATTCAAAACAATAAGAATGGCACATTTAAATACCTTTTCACGTGTTTGAGGGCTGCTTTGAAAGGCTGGCAGCATTGTAGACCTTTGATTTTAGTTGATGATACATTTTTGAATAATAAATACCTCAATACGCTTTTAACTGCATCATTGTTGGATAGTAATAATCAAAATTTTCCAATGGCATTTGCTGTGGTAGATTCAGAAAATGATTCATCTTGGGGATGGTTTATGAAAAAATGAAGGAAGTAATTGGCGATAAAGAAAATCTAGTAATTATATCTGATAAACACAATAGCATTCCAAAGGCAGTGTCAAAATGGTTTCTGAAATCTGTTCACGGTCTCTGTATGCAACATCTATTGTATAATGTCAAGTTCAAATATAAAAACTCAACTGTGAACCTAATTTTTTATCGATGTGCAAAAATATATACGGTTGAACATTTGAAGTCAATATGCGTGCTCTAGAATCTATTTATCCTTCAATTCACGCATACCTTAAAGGTGTTGGGTATGAGAAATGGACTCGATCTCATTTTGTTAGTCATCGATATAATGTCATGACAACAAATATATCAGAAAGCCTCAATAATGTATTGAAAGATGCTCATGGTTTACCTGTTACATTTTTTTAAAATTTCTAAGGTAACTTTCTCAAAGATAGTTTTATGAGCGTCGAGCAACATCTAGTTACATAATCACTACATTAACTCAATGGGCTGAAAATCGTCTACATAAGCAGATGCAACGTTCACGGACAATGAATGTAAGCATGTTTAAATTTTAATTTATTATTTTTAATGAATTAGCAAAAATAAATAAACCATATGAGTTTCAAGTGGTTGACGGTGATCTAATATGTATTGTACAGCTACCAAATAAATCATGCACGTGTCAAATATGGGATATAGATACAATACCATGCGCACACGCTCTAGTTGCAATGGCTAAAAGGCACATAAATATGTACTTGTACATATCTCCATATTATTTAAAGACCGAGCTGGATGCAACATATGAGAGTTTGGTGCATCCTCTCAGAAACAATAATCAATGGAATATTCCTGAAGACATTCAAATGCATCATATACTTCCACATAAAAACAAACGTTCAACCGGTAGACCTAAGAAGAAGAGGATACCATCGATAGGTGAAGTTAACAAGGGATTAGTCAAAGAGATGCAAGAACCCTGTCGCTTCGACAAGTAATTAGTCAAAGAAACAAAAGGAGGAAATTAGATTTTGAGCTTTTATATTTCATGTTGAATGACTGTTATTATTGCTAATTATGTTCTTTTTTTCGTTGTTGAACTTGTTAATGTATAAATGGTTTTTTTTAATTTCAATCAATCAAGTATAATCATTTATTGATAATATTATTGATCACGCAATAGCTATACATATATATAGACTAATTGTCTCAAATTACTTGATGAATCTATTTTAGGATTGTTTTAACTAAAATAACATCGCCAAAACAATCACGTCATTGATATACCTAATGTGACAATAACATTTTGCACAATGTGTATTTATTTGAGGACAATATACACTGGATAAGTTTACATTAATTACCCTAAATTACAATGTGTATATAAATAAACATGGTTACAATCTGTATATATATGTACACCATTTATCACGTTACACTTAAAAAAATAAGGCAAGTATATTCGTTAAGAAACATTTGTCAATATAGTCAATAAAATATTTAAAAAGATATTAATCCATTATCTATTGATCAAAATATTCACTCCCAAAAAACTACCATGTTCAAAGAACAGATTCACATAATTGTTCGTTATCTAATCACTACCACATATAGAGACCATCAAAGAAACAAATCCAACACACATTGCAGTCTTACAAAAAAAGTTCTTTCTTTCAACCAATATTAATAGCTAAGTGTCCAAATGGCTACTCATCCACTTCTTGTGTTTGTGTGAGTATGTGAAAATTAGGAAGTGTGAAAGCTACTGGATGCGGAATAATTACCATACTTGGTTCTTCTTTCTTCTTCTTTTATCGCTTTCCAACCAATTTAGCTACATCAACACCCATCCCCTCGCATTGCCTAGTCAATTGAACCATTTTTTCTGGTGATTGATTGGTGGTTGATATCTTAATAGGTGGGACACGTGTCTTAATAGTAGGCTGAACAACAGATGAAATTTTTGGTTGAACGGTTGGCAGAAAAATATCCTCAACAATTCGTTGAACAATAGTTTCAACCTGTGTTTAAAACAATTCAGTAGCGTAGACAATAAAATGATAGTGAAATATGTTTATACTAATCAATATGATATTCAATAATTATATCAATAAGCTATCAATAGATTAGCTCCAAATCGTCCAAACTCAGATTCGATAAATCACCTTCGTCTCCAGTTCCTTTCTGTGGATTTTTTCCTTCTTGTGGGTCCTTTTGTTGCACATCCACGTTCTTAGCCAATACCTTCCTTAAATGATAGTAAAATCAAATTAATAAAAGTAAATAAATTATAGAAGTATATATATTCAAAATACCTTATAAAATTTTTAATCAATGTCAATAGTTTATTATTACCTCAACTTTCGAAATGCTCAATAACTCGTCCAACTTCGAGTTTATCTTTCCAATCTCCAAGAAAAATCTCTCCTCTATCTTGTCCAACCTAGACTCAATCGACGATGACGATGGTGTTTTTATTCTTTTAACGGTTCAAAATCTTTTCAAACGCATCATCATCGCGTTGAGCCTCACCCTTCTCTGGTTGTGTATCAACAACGCCCTTTGATTGAATAGGTTTCAGCTAAAAGTCTATTGACTTTAACTCATAAACGGTAGCTTTAAACTTATTGATCGCAACCTTCAATTAGAAAATAAAAAATGAATAGTTAATAAGAAATAAAGAAGTATATATATTAACTATATAATACTTACATTACTGTTTTCAAAAACCATGTCACTCAAATCTCGTTTATCTGGTTGATTGATAACTGTTTAGTTATTGATCATTGGCTTAAAGTCTCCCACTTTTTTGTAAATACCATCAGGGGCGTTGTCAATAAAGATATAGTCTTAAGTGCCCAGACGATTATTGCATGTGAGAAACTGTAAAACGCATGAGCAGAACTTTCTGGAAATTCTCCAATTTTTTGCATACTTGCTATCGTTATATCAAAAGATAATTTCTCTCAAGGATATAAATCAAACATCTCATCATTATCAAGCAGCAGTAAATGAAAGGGGTCAACCAATATATGTTAATGTTTTGGGATCGATAGATTTTTCAAACAGTATAATTTTGCCAGCTTCACAATCATGTTATCCTCATCATTTTTTGAAATTGTTAAGTGTCAAAAGCAAAACTAAACATCTTCCTAGACATCATTTTATTATTCTTAAAGTATTTTTCCTTCTACCTCCCTTCCCCTTTTTTTCCCTATCCACGTGCATCGATGATGTGCACTGTAAACCAGTGAAAGCATCAAAATCCCTCATTGTAAATCTTGCAACTTTTCCATTGAAATCAAAGTACACAGCATATGTCCTATCGCGGTGACACTGCTTCCTAGCTATGTGTAACAATAGTTGTGCTGGAAATTTGTTAATTTTCAGATCAAGAAAGTGACCAAAACAACATGTTCGAAATGTACCTCTTTGCTTCTCGGTCAGAGACAGGTTGATATGGTCCATGATTGTTGGTTTTGAAAACAGGTTCAACTTCTGTTTCTTGTTCCAATTCTCGTTTGGAACATCAATTGTAGTCCCTAAAAAAATATAATATTCATTAACCATCGTTCTCAAGAAATATGTTAATAATCAACAAATTATGGTCTCCTACTGACCTCATTTTGTTGATCTTCGTTTATACGCAGCCGTCGCTTACCGAATGATGATCCTTAGTGACTTTTTTGGATGATTTTGATGCTTCCACATCTTTTGATGAATTCTTTTCATCATGATTAATGCTGCACTAAAATAACAAAAGAAGCAAATATCAATAAATTATGGTTAAAGAGAGTTGCACACCCCTAATTAATTACTTGTACTAAATGTTAAATATATTGAAAACAGGAATTTACACTTTTAAAAAACTTAAAATAAAACACAAACTTGTTTTATTATTTTATTCTGCAATAATCTCATTAAAACAATCAAACCGAGTCTTACTTTTTGAAGAAGATTAATTGAGATACCAAACTTGTTTTTTAGCCTCTCTAACCCATCGTCTTTTTTCAGGAGTTAGAGATATATCATAAGAAGCTTTACAGCACCAGACTTAGAGAGAATACCACGCTTAGCGAAGGCTGTGTGCTATTGTGCTCTTCACTCCTTCAACAACTCTTTACTGTCTTCCTTGTTTCTTTTCTTTATTTTCCTTCTAAGTTCGACCATTCTCTAGGATTTCTTCTGTATTTCTTTCTCTCAATATTCAACTCTCAGATTTTGTCTCTCTAATCATCCGAAAATTTAACTCTTTAAGAAACTTAAACTCCAATAACCGTAGCCTCCTTTGAAATTTTTTTCGTCTCCTCAATCCCTCAACGAAGCCTCCTATATATAGTGTAAGGAAAGATTTATCCTAGAATATTTTTCCGTTAATTTCACCATTAAATCGTGAATCTCATTCTTAAAGAAATGAAATTTACTTTCCTTCTTCGAGCATATCGATGGAAATATTTGTTGATTTTGGACCAAAAATGAAGATTTTTGTCTTTATAACAAGACCATTCCTTAAATATATTATTTTCTCCTTTCTATAAAAATTATTTTCATTTTTTATTGTATTTCAAATTTTATTATTATTTTTTATATTTTGTGATTTTTTTATTTTTTTTTTGAATTTTGGGTATTTTCTTGGACTTTAAGATTGGACCGATAATAAATTGACATTAAATCATTGATCCAGATAAAATATGGTATCTACAATATTTATTCTACCTGTTCAATTTTGGCATTGTTTCAGTTTTTATTGCTAATTTGTAAAGTACTTAATCAATGATTTACTTATAATATATCATTGATATACTTTAGGCAGTATTGATGAAATGTAAATAGTAATTATTTTTGTGATTTACTATTAGTATATCATTGATTTCTTTATACAATATATGTATATCTAAGTTCATACTAACTGTAACGCCCAGTTTCTAGGGGTTAAACATGCATGTAATTTTACAATTCAAAAATCTCACAATTCAGTTGAAACCCTAATTTGAGAAAATCCTTAAATTGAAAACCCTAATTTTGCCCTAACTTAAACATTAAATGGCAGAAGCCTAAAATTATAAAAAAAAATATTTATTCAATAAACTCTAATAAATGATGAATTAATATGTAATAAAGTCATTGTGATAAATTCATAAGACGGGAAAACTCAATTACATAATTTGTAAAATAAAATATGAAAATTCATAAATTCCTGAATCAACTGTGATTTAACGAAAATTTATTTCTGATGTCATATAAACATAATTAGTGAAAATCTCATATTTTTTGCTGACTATGACAGTCTGTCACTCATGTTACTCGTTATCACCTGCAACATATTCATCTATGGGGGGTGATAAAAATATTCAGTAAGTAAACACACATACTAATAAGCTTCACATGACATAAATGTAAACATATAACTCATGTCACTTTAATCTAACACATTCACTTGATCATTAAATTACACAAAGTACTTGTACTTAACATAACTGAATTCATGATTAACATATAACTCGAATTTGTACTTATACTTGTGCGGACACTTGTACTTGTTTGATCATAATTTGACAAGGCAAATCCCCCGATTAACAACCTAACTATAATTGTTTTACACTTAAACTTGAACTTGTAACGTGAATGTGAACATGATGAAATAGTGTGTCATTTAAGGCTATCTAAACCTTGAACTTGAGTTGGTATCGCTTAAGGTTATCTTAATCTTAAGGACGTTGACATGGATATGGTGACACCCAACCATATGAATGATAACATGGCGTGAATAATTTGATTACTTGATAACCAAGGGACATGACTAAGTCTACCTCTTGTTTATTTAACACTTTATTTGAGTTAAAATTCATAATTCACATTAATACATATACATGAGTAAACATATAACTTGTTTATGAACATAAACAATATAGCTATTACGTGTATAACTCAAAATATAATCATACATAACATGATAAATAATTTCATCGTGATATGAAAAAATAAATAAAACACTTGATCATAAGATTGAGTAACATAAAGAAATTAATTAAAAAATTATTTTAAATTAAATATGTTACACTTATAACATATGAACCAAATTACTATGTAAATCAACTTACATGGTTTGCTATGAATTAAATTCATCAACTAATGACCTGAAATTCAAATATCCAATATCACAAAATATTCATATAATAACTACACTTATTTAGTTAACTAGAAGGGCAAGTGGAGGATTAGGAAGGTTACACTACGGTGTAGTATTTATATGGTGTGAGTGGTTTAGTTTAAATTATACAAGTACCTCTCAATAACATTGGGTTATTACAATTACTTTTAACTTAACGATATTGTTTATGAGTTGTCATAAGTTTATCACTGAAACATTATTCAAAATAAAGTGTGTATATGAAGTCATACAAGAGTGCTTCAACGACATTGTACTAATGATGTACAATTAGTTTATCGTTGAATTTTTGTGTGTATATAAACATAACTCAATTAGTACAAGAGAGTTGAATTTTAATTATACTCCTTCAATGATTTACTCAAAGTATATCAATGATATATTATGCATAATATTTTCTTTTGTCGCTCGGCAATATTTGTTAGTTTAGGGACACTGTTCAATTTCTCCGAATGATCAGTTATCGCACTAAATATTTACGAATTTTAATTGACAGATTTTTTATTTGTTTATTTGTATATGTTATTTGAATATTTAAGATGATGGACACTTTAAAATTTCCTTTTCTGTCGGGGTACTAGAAGGAATAAAAGTTATTTTGATGCATCATTTTTTAAATCTCGTTGACAATTATAAAAAATTGTTTGTAATTTCAAAACTCTAGAAAACTGATGTTCCTTCAAAATATATATGGCGTCTATGAAGATTCCTTTCATTGTTCTCACAGGATCTATTGAACCCATTTTTGTTGGGTTTTATTCCTCCTATCCAAGCACATTAAATGTCAAATTCTGGCCCATGTGAGGTGAATCGAGTATATAAAAGTTCATGTCTGTGATGTGGAAGTGTGCCACACAATTGTGTGTCGTCAAGGTGCCTTCTACGCCCCCGATCCACCGAAAGATGAAGAGAGAGGAGATGGGAGAGCTGCCGGCGAGGGAAAAACCTAGTCCAAGATCCTTTATGGTTGTGAGATTTTTCTAATATTGTTGGTGTGATTTTAAGCCTCTAATATAATTTTGAGAAGAATTTTGGTGCAAATCCAACTATTTTTTTTTACAGTGAGAACTATTATTTAAAGTTAATCCCGTAATTTTTTTCAAATTTTTTTATATTAATTTTTAGTGTTCTTTTTCTGCTTTTCTATTAATTTGATGATTATTTGTGTTTGAATACGTTCTGATATGGTATTATTGAATTGAGGTATGAATTATTTTAATCGTAACAAATGTTAATAGATTTTGAACATCTCGATCGTGACAAATGGTATTAGAGCTTATGTCTCTTAGTCCTGACAGATGATATCATCCTACAAAATTTGTTTCCTTCGATTGACAAGTGGTGCAAGAGTCAGGTGGATTGATGAGATAAAACCAAGTTGTTTGTGTAAGTTTAACGTTGTTTACAAGAAAATCTAAAGGGGCCGTTTGGTATAAGATTTTGAGTAAATGATTTTTAGAATATAATTGTGAGAATGTATATGCCTGGAGAGTTAAAATTAAATATTACTTTATTTGTTAATACTTGAAAATCTTCTGATTTAATGGTTAGAGTGTTAGATTACTTTATTTATTTTGATGGAATAGGTAAGTGGATGTTTTAGACATTATTATCAAATTATAATTTTACTCTTGGACTAAATATGCTTATGAATAATAATTACTTAATTTTGAATAAGATGACAAACATAAGTAATAACAAAAATGTAGATTTTACCCATGAATTTTTTTTCGTATATACTTATTAATTTTTTTATCAAACCATTACGTTATGATACTTTGTGCAGATTTTCATCAAATATGGTTCATACAATTGAATCAATACCGCTCCAAGTGTATTACCGTGGTATAAAATTTACAATACAAGATAATAATACTTATAAGAAAATCACTCAAGATTTTCAACTCAATAATCAATATTATAGTACGAAAATAAATTTCTATCAAATTTCAATCATGATAATAAGTAAAATTCAATTTATAGTTAGTCTAATATCAAAGCATGTAAACATAATATATTTTATAAAATATGCAAAACATGGATTCTCAATGAAATTACTACATTTTCATACACATATGTTGACTATATTTACATGTGACTTGTCAACACTCTTGTGCATATCATAAAGGCAACAACAAAATATTTACCCTTGTGCATATCATACATGGCATAACAATTCATCCATGTGCACAACAACAACAAAAAAACTACACCTGCAAATTATTACAGGTAGCATTACTTATACTATACATATCAACATAGATTCTGTCATCATGAAATCTACTTTCTATGATTTCATATTATCGAGTAAATACTCAAACTGTACACATCATAATGAAGAACTGCTCATTTTATTATTACCCAAATAAAACGAGTATCAAATAAAATTTTTACAAGTCTAAAACATGAAGTAAGAACATAAGTGAATTCAAACACAAACAAGCAACCCAATGACTTAATTTCTAGTGAAAAATCAATTTCTTCCATTGGTCCACTCTTCAAACATCTCTTTTGCTAAGTTGTCCCTCCAAGTAGTCCAACTATTTCGACGGTTCCACGTAGGTTGCATGTTGGCTCTCAACAAATTATTCATCAACATAGTCATTTTGTAACTCAAAAGGATTCGTAGACATTTCACGTAAAATCAAATTATGAAGAAGACAACATGCCGTAATTGTCCTACATTGAATTTTAACGGGGTAATAAGATTTCCCTCTAAGTATTGCCCAACGACCCTTTAAAAACCCAAAAGCCCTTTCAATAACATTTCTTGCTAAGAAATGCCTCATGTTGAAGAATTCTTTAGGAGTAGTTGGTTGATGTCCTTCCCTCCAATCATTCAAATGGTATTGTTGCCCTTTGTATCGTGCCAAGAAACCTTCACCATTGGTATATCCAACATGACATAAGTAGTAATATCCTATTATCGGGACAACTGATTAGGGTCGTATACAGTTAAGAAAATAAAATAGGTCAATCTCTTGATAATGTTAACAATTACCTTGGGGTACCTTAAACCCATTTGTTTTAGATAAAGCATCACGAAGAACTCTAGAGTCTGCTGCTGAACCCTCCCTTCCAGGTAAGACATAAATACCTTGGAGAGTTCTCTTCTATCCCTCTCACATCTCGCCTCCAGTTCTCTCGAATCGAGTCTCGACTCTCCCTCTCCAGCCTTTCTCAGATCAGACCATCTCCCTCTCCCTCAGCTCGCGGGTCACGAGCCCTACCTCTCCCTCTCCCTTAGCTCAAACTGCCTTTCACCTCTTCCTCAGCTCAAACTGCCTCTTGCCTATCCCTCTCCCTCAACCTAATCCCTCTCCCTCAAATCAGACCCTCTCCATCTCCCTTAGCTCAGACTGTCTCTCGCCTCTCCCTCTCTCTCATATCAGACCCTCTCCCTCTCCCTTAGTTTCGATTGCCTCTCGCCTCTCCCTCTCCCCCTCTCTCAGCTCAGTCCCTCTCCCTTAGTAGTCAGTCTCTCTCTCCTCTACCTCTACCCCCTCATCTTAGTCCCTCTCTCTTTCCCTCAGCTCAGTCTCTCTCCCTCTCCCTCAGCTCAGTCCATCTCCCTCTCCTTTAGTTTGCACATAAACTTTTGGAAAGTTCATATTTGGCATGAAAACCATAGCATATGAAAGCAATAAGCATACACACACACACACACACACACATATATATATCATCACAGCAAAAATAGACCATATTCATCAAATCGAGCTACAACTTCTATATAGCAACATCTTCAACCAATTTATAGCAATTTGATATGAAACAAAATATATACAGAATCTTCCTAGAGCCCCAACACCTAAAAGTGAATCTTCTTTCAACTCTCAATACGAATTTATTGTTCAATCCTCAAGATCGTGTTTATTCATCTGGAATGAAAAAATCAAACCTCACATCAACAGGATCAGAGCTCTCTCCTCTAACTTTTTCATTGAGGACAATTTTGCTCATTTTTAAAAGCCACCCAGTTGTAGCCCTAGATATATTGGAAATCAATTTTGATTTCAGAAATCAACTAGGTCTAAATAGAAAAATGTAGAGAGGAGAAGAAGAACGCTTCTCACGAAGCTCTGTAAAAACTCGCTGGCCTGTACAAAAAATGGAGAAGAGGGAGAAGGGCACAACACAGAAGGGAACAGAGAGAGAGAGAGAGAGAGAAAGAGCTTACCATGAGCCGTTGCTCGTGAGTGAGAGGGAAAAGGAGAAGGAGAAGGCAGACGTGAATAGAACGAGAAGCATTCGTGAGAGAGCTTACATGGGTCGCTGCTCGTGAGTGAGAGGGGGGGAGAAGGCAGACGCGAACAGAACATCCGAAATGGATATACCCCTCTATTTGGAGGGTATCTTTACATTCTAGGAATATTGAAACACTTAAAAAATTTGAACCAAACAAAGTAATCTCATACTTGCCATCACTTTCTAGATATATTGCCTGATATCACCATATATCAAACAGTCTCTTAGGTTTTTGCTCGTCAATAGTGTAAATTACGTTGGTGTCCCCCACCTTTTAAATCTATTAATTACATTGCAGCTTTTCTCTCTCTCCCGAGTTCCGAGATCCAACGTAGACTCTTTTTTCTCTCTCTGCCAAGTCCCATCTACCATCTGTCCCTAGCCATCTCTCTCCGGTGAAGGAAATTCGGTTCATCCTATTTATGGTGGCGTTAAAGAGAATAGTGCTTTGGGCTTGGGCAAGCAGAAAAAGGGGACTGATTTTGGAGATGACCCATTTAATTTGGGTCCTGCAATTCTACGGGCTCAAGCTTATTCATTGGGGGACTCTTCAGCTAGTAAGGTAAACAGCTTCAGTAAAAGGGCCAAAAAGAAATCTATGGGCTGCGCTAGCAATTCTGATTTGGGTCAAAGTTATTCACAAAAGCTCAAGCTCCTATTGGGCGGTAAGAGAAAGTTGTAGGGTCTGGATTTTGGGCTGGGCCACGTGGAGGTTTCTGCCAGTACCAAAAAATCCAAAGATAAGGGTTGTCATAAAGTTTGTTCTGGTAAATGAGTAGGCCAGTCCTAAATGGCCCCACCCTTCCCAATAACGGTTTTGGTGTGAAACTACGGTGTGAGAAATTCTCTGATAGTTTTTTCATTATGAGAAATTTGTGGTGTTCATTTCCCAACTTCGTATTTTTGCTCCAAACTAAAAATAAAAAAGGTTGTGGTGGTGAGGATTAAATGGGTTATTAATGCTACGGGTTGCATGAAGATTGAACCCAAAGGTTCTAGTGGTGGGTCTGAGTGTTTTTGGAAAGATGATTCGGTAGCGTTCCTGATTAAATATGGTGATTTCTTGAAGTATGAGCTTGCTCTCTAATTTTGTCCATGACTTCAATTCAGTGGACATTGGTTTCATTGGGCCTAGGTTTAACTGGACCAATAGGAGAGATTCGGGTGAATTGATTAAGGAAAGATTGGATCGTTGCCTGGTTTCAAAAGATCGGGCTGATATGTTTCCTTGGGCTACTTTGACTCATATTCCTTGCACTGGGTCGGATCACTGACCTTCTATTAGATTCAGAGCAATAATTCAGCGTGGGGGAAGTATCCCCAAAGATTTTGCTTTGATAGGAGATGGCTTAATTTCAAGGACTGCACAGAGGCTATTCGGGCTGCACGGACTGGGGTTTCGAGAAATAATTCGAGGAGCTCTAAAGAAGTGGCGTATGAATTGCCCAGAAGCAAATACCAGAAGATTGATCGGCAAACTGAATGGGGAAATTGCGAGTTTGCACGACTCGAATCAGAGTGATTTTTCTTCAATTAGATCGTTGGAGCAGAAGCTTCGGAAAGCTATTCATGAGGAAGACATTTATTGGAAGGACCGAGTGAAAATCGACTGGATTCAGAACAGAGATAAAAACCTGTGTTTTTCCATGCTAAGGTAAAATCTAGACGGAGACATAATCTGATTCGGGGGCTTGAGGGGAGCAATGGGCAATGGATTTCCAATCCAAAGGATATGCAAGCGATCACTACAGGTTATTTCCAGAATTTATTTCAGTATTCTAGGCCTCCCCCTGAGTCTGTTCACGAAGCTTGGGAAGGGCTTTCCTGTTCTCTCAACGAAGACGATATCCAGCTGCTGGACAGGGATGTATCGAGGATGAAATTGTCGGTGCTATCCGTAATATGAATCCCTCGGGCTCTCCTTGTCCTGATGATTTCTCGGCGGCTTTCTTCACCCATATGTGGGAGCTGGTACGTGATGATTTATTCATGTTAGAAAATAATTTTTTCTGTCATAATTTGCTGCCTGTTGAGTTAAATTGTACGAGCATTGTGTTGATTCCGAAGGTGCAGGGGCCTAGAACCATGTCTGATTTTCGCCTTATCAGTTTATGCAACGTAGCGTATAAGATTATCTCCAAGATTTTAACTAACCGCTTGCGCTTGATTATTGATAAAATCATTGGAGAAAATCAAAGTGCTTTTGTGCCGGGTGGACTCATTTCTGACAATATTTTAATTGCCCATGTGTTATTACACTCTATGCATACTAGGAAGAAAGGGGAAAAAGGGTTTGCTGCTGTGAAAATTGATATGGCTAAGGCTTATGATAGGGTTGAATAGGGTTTTGTGATTGCTGTTATGAGGAAAATGGGTTTTTCTGAGAAATGCTGTGGTTGGATTTACTCTTGCATTTCTTCTGTTTTGTTTCGGGGGGTTGTCAATGGTTGTCTGAGTATCAGTTTCTTCCCTTCTAGAGGCCTCCGTCAAGGAGATTCTCTTTCCCCTTTTCTCTTTCTAATTTGAACTGAAGCTATATCTGAATTCTTCGCGGATGATTCTCTGTTTTTCTATAAAGCTGACTATAGGGAGCTGCACGAAGTTTTTTATATCATTAAGTTGTTTAGTGTTGCTTCTGGCCAGATCGTTAATATTAATAAGAGTCTTATTGTTTTTAGCGGCTAATACGCAAAGGGAGTTGGCTACTAAATTTGGTTTGAAGCTTTCTAGTTCCTTGCAGAGATACTTGGATCTTGAATCTGACTTCGGCTTGTCAAAGAAGGATATCTTCAATAAGATTGTGGTCTCTATTAACAAGAAATTTCTGGGTGGTCAGAAAAGTTTCTCAGTCCTGCTGGCAGAGAGGTGCTTATTAAATCCGTAGCTCCGTCCATCCCCAATTTTGCTATGACATACTTCAAAATTCCGATCTCTATTTGTAAGAAAATCTGTTTGTTGTTGGCTAATTATTGGTGGAATGCTTCCCCAGTTAGAGGGGATTCATTGAAATTCTTGGTATAGACTTTGCAAGAAAAAGGCGGAGGGAGGGATTGGGTTCAAGGACCTAGTTTGCTTTAATCTTGCTTTGGTTGCAAAACAAGGTTGGTGGTTGACCAAGTTTCCTAATTCTTTACTGGCTAGAGTCCTTAAAAGTAGATATTATTGTTCGTCTGACTTTCTGAATGCTTCAATGGGATCCCATCCTTCATAGCGTAGGCGTAGTATTTTGGAAGGAAGAAAGCTTCTCAACTTTGGGCTTCAGTGGTTTGTTGTTAATGGGACCAAGATCAGGATTTGGGATGACAGCTGGATTCCTAGACCAATGACCTTCAAAACTATCTCCCCTTCGGATTATGATGTTATGTGGTTTCAGATGGTTCGGGTTGGGACTTCATAAAGCTTCGTGAGTTATTCTGTAATGAGGATATTGTAGCTATTTCCAAAATTAATGTTAGCAAGTTTGGTGTGGATGACTGCTTAGGGTGGCGTTATGATAATTATGGGCGGTACATGGGTAAGTCGGGTTATGATCTGGCGATTTATTTGTCGAATATTGGCTTGCTTCGAAACCATAAACCAGGCTTTGGGAGTGGTGGTAACGATAAGTTGAGGTGTGGCGAGATATTTGGAAGCTTAAAATTCCTCCCAAGTTAAAAGATTTTATCTGGAGGTGCTTAAACAATTTTATAGCTTGCAAATCCTTTTTAGTGAGAAGGGGTATGAACATCAATCCAAGTTGGCTCTTTGTGTGATAATGGGGAGGAGACTCCTCTTCATCTTTTTTTCCGCTGCCCTTTCTTGAAGAAATTTTGGTTTGCTAGTCTGCTGGTGGTCCGATCGGCTCAAATTCAGGGAGACTCTTTTATGGCGATCTGGAAGAATGTTGTTTGGGATTTCCAGAGATTGGCTTCTGACTTAGATCATAAAGACCTTATGCTTAAATGGTTTATTTTTGGCTTATGGAGGTTGTGGAAGCTGAGGAACAATTGCTGCTTCAATGGCATTGAAGGAGATCTTATTGAGGGGGTAAGACTCACCAATTACCACCTTGAACGTGTGGATTTATTGTGTATTAATGGGTGCAGTCGTAGTGATTCTGCTTCTGTTGCCAAGTCTAATCTGGATCATTCTCAGCCGAATTCATGGGAGCTTCATTGTGATAGTGCGTGGAATAAGTCTAGTTTGCGTGCTGGTTCTTGGTGGATCCGGATGGGCAGATTCATGGGTTTGGGTTCACAGCTTGGGTCAACTTCTTTAGTCCGCTGATTTCTGAAGCTATTTCGTTACATTGGGTTATTGAATCTATTAGATCCATTCATCTCAACTCGATTCGGATTTGACTTTGCTTATTGTAGAGCTTAATAACCCGGTTTTGAGAGGGGGGGGGGGGGTGATATTGAGTCTATAGTTTCAGATATTGTTCTTATGTGTAAAGGTTGGTCTCAAGTTGCTTTCATTCATTGTTCTACGGATTTGCTTTCTTGGGCTGACTACTGGGCGCACAAGGGTTTGCTTTCTTCTGATTCTCATTGTTATTTTACTCATTTTCCGGATGTCTCAAGTCTTAATTCTGTTAATCCAGTTTCTTGAATTAGGTGGTTTGTTTTCTTTTGTAGCAGGCTTTGTAGCGCTAGTACTTTTTTTCTGGGGTTTTTTACAGAAAAGGTTTTAACAAGATTAACCAGTGAGTGTCTAGGGGGTGTCAGCCTAGCTGAGATGTCCTGATTCACTTACTTTTCTTCTTTGCCCTTTTGAGGTTGTTTTGTCTCTTTTTTGGGTATACCCATTGTACATGTATTTCCTCTCTCTATTTAATGATATGATGTCTTCCTTCTCGCAAAAAAAAAATCACTAATTTACTTATAGTATACTACTGATATACTTTAGGCAGTATTGATGAAATATAAAATGTAATTATTTTCATGATTTACTATTAGTGTATCATTAGTTTCTTTATACAATATATGTACATATCTAAATTCATAGTTACTTTTAACGGTATTGTTTATGAGTTACCATGAGTTTAGGACTGAAACACTATGGACAAATTTTCTATATATCTTAATAAGCTGTTAGTAGTATAACATTCAAACATTGTTCAAGATATAAGTGTGTATATGAAGTGATACAAGAGTACTTCAATGGCAATTTACTAATGACGTACAATTAGTTTATCACTGAAATTTTTTGTGCACTATATAAACATAACTCAATTAGTACAAGAACATTTTAATTCTACTGTTTCAATGATTTAATCGAAGTATATCAATAATGTACTGTTAGTTTACGAACATTGTTGAATTTTACGAATGATAAGTTACTGCACTGGGTTTTTACGGATCTGTCCGTTCAGTTGTATTTGTTATTTGAATATTTAAGATGGTTGACGCTTTAAAATTTTCTTTTTTGTAGGTATACTAAAAGGAATAAAAGTTTTTTTTATCCATCATTTTTTAAATCTCCTTGGCAATTATAAAAATTTGCTGTAGGTCCAAAACTCTAGAAAACGGACGAAATATATGGCGTCTATGAAGATCCCTTCATCATTGTCCTCAGTTTGCGGCATCTATTGAACCCATTTTTGTTGGGTTTTATTCCTCCTATTTAGTGGACGTGGGCTTTAACCCAAACACACTATTTGTCAATTATGGCCCATGTGAGGTGAGTCGAGATATAAAGGTGAGAACATTAAGATTAGACCACTTTAAGAAAAAAATAAAAAATAATCATCCTCAAATCTCAGAAAAAAAATCAACGTCAAAAATATTTTTATAATATATTTTATATATACGATAAATATTATATAAATTTTTTGAACATTACACTTAATTTCGTGGATGCGTGGGTTCACTTTTTGGCATTGATTTTTAATTTTTGAGATTTGAGGGTGACTATTTTTTATTTTTATTTAACATATATAGTATATATATCGTATATATAAACATTTTTATAATATAATATATACGATGTATTATATAAAGTTTTGCCGACTGGAGTACTTTTTCGCAGGTGGCATTAAATTTTGTTTTCCACAAATTTTTATTTATTTTGGA
Source organism: Datisca glomerata (assembly GCA_003255025.1). NCBI lineage: Eukaryota > Viridiplantae > Streptophyta > Magnoliopsida > Cucurbitales > Datiscaceae > Datisca > Datisca glomerata. The sequence continues at coordinate 901,510 of QANY01005768.1, read as the reverse complement.
ACCTGTGCTGTAACAATATTTTTATACTTTTGACAATTTTTTATGATTTTTTTAACATGACTTATTTATTATCATTATTGTATATAAATTTCAAATCCGTGATGTGGAAGTGTGCCTTCTACGCCCCTATCCACCGAAATATAAAGAGAAAGGAGATGGGAGAGTGTGCGTTCTACACCCTTATCCAACGAAATATAAAGAGAGAGGAGATGGGAGAGCTGCCGGCGAGGGAAAAACCTAGTCTAAGATACTTTGTGGTTGTGAGATTTTTCTAATATTGTTGGTGTGATTTTAAGCCTCTAATATAATTTAGAAAAGAATTTTGGTGCAACTCTAACTCATTATTTTTATAGTGAGAATTATTATTTGAGTTAATCCCGTAAATTATTTTGAAAAGAATTTTTATATTAATTATTAGCATTCTTCCTTTTCTGCTTTCCTATTAATTTGATGATTGTTTGTGTTTGAATATGTTCTCATATGATATTATTGATTTCCGTATGAATTATTTTACATTATTAGATTTTGAGCATCTGGATCATGACAAATGGTATTAGAGCTTGTGCCTCTTAGTCCTAACAAACGATATCATCCTACAAAATTTGTTTCCTTCGATCTTGACAAGTGGTGCAAGAGTTAGGTGAATGACGAAAAAAAACCAAGTCGTTTGTTAATAACAATAAAAATGATTGATAATAACATATCGGTAATTGCTTTATTTTCCCTTTAAGTACTAGACACATGAATGTAACGGAGGATATAAGTCCCAACGAGAATACTATTGGAAATAATCAACGTCCATATTTTGAGTCCATCTCCCATTCCATGATTTTTTAACGACATGAATGTCGACATTAATTCCTGATTGTAGATCTGGTAAAAGAAATCTCAGCCGTTAGATCACAAAAGAGTAGGGAAAATGTCTTTACCTGTTGCCTCGGTTGCAGGTTAAATTTTTTTAGAAAGCTTCCAAAGGACGTCAAAACCGTCAAACTGAAGCTTAAATAACTGTTCGGAAAAAAAAACTGAAGCTTAACATGAAGCTTTCTAGGGCATGTGATTTTCACGATTTCACCCCAATTCCAGGCTCCCTATTTCTCATCCAGACTCTCTCTTCGTCTCTCTGCGTCCATTGTCCAAGCTCTCTCTCTGCGTTCATCATCGGTGATCTCTCTCCGTCGTCGACTCTCTCTCTCTCTCCCTTTACGTTCGTCATCGATTCTCTTCCACCATCATCGACTCTCTCTCTCTCTCTGTTGTCGGTGCTCTCTCTTTCTCCATCTCTCTCTTTTTCTCTCTTTCAACTTAAGACGCTAAAATTTTTAGACTAAATCTCAAGCGGTCTCTCTTCGTTGTAATATCTTGCTTGTGTATTTTTTAGGGTATATGCAGAAATTTGAAATTTTAGGGTTTAGGATCTGTTTAAATTTAGGTAGGTTTGGATTTTGGGCTTGATCTAGGATTTGATTTAGGCTCTGTTTAGATTTTAGCTATGCTTGATTTAGGCTCTAGTTAGATTTAGAGCTTGATTTAGGCTTCTCTCATTGTCCTTTGTTTATATTCGATTTAGGCTTGACTTTAGTTTGATTTAGGCTTTGTTTGGTTTAGACTTGATTTAGTCTTTGTCTATTTAATTCTTGATTTATGGTTCGTTGGAGAGAAAATAAGACTCACAGAGGAAGGAGTTAGGTTGTAGGTTGTTGCAGGAGTCAGTAAGCTTATCTTGTTAATGAATTCCTTAGTAAGTAAAGAAGTATGTGGTAATTTGTGCTTAGATGACCATAAATGTGGAGCTGCTTTGTATGTTTCCTCGGGAGACATAGAAGAATGCTTTCTACATAGTATGGTAATGGGAGTGAAATAAAAAGAAAGGCGTGAAGGATTAAGTTACAAGGTTAATGTTCCGAAAGGTGCTCATGGGAGTCATGAGAAGTCTAGGTTGAAAAATGGATATTGATTGTAGTTGGAGTTGCTGATGGATTGATTATTTTGATTGCTATTGGAGGAGCAGGGTATTACTTGGTAAGGAAGAGTAGAAAGAACCTATTGGACAATACTAATGATACTTGGCTACTTATGTGTTTCTGGTTTGGGTTGCGATTTCATTAATTGGTCTTTGATTAATATTTTTTTTTCAGTTTTCTTTAGTTTAACATACAGAGAAGAAATACAATTATTGATTTTTTTTACAGTAGGATGTCCACTCTGGACATAGCTGATGACCACTCCCCTTCCCCAAATTAAATGATACAAGTTTGCTAATTCTGTCTCTCATTAGATTGATGATTCAACTTTAGCTCGACTCGTGTACTCTTGGGCAATATTCTACTCCACCTTCTTCTTTAACTAGTAAAAATTCAGTTTCCATATCAAGAGATAAGCAAGCTTGTAATATTGATCCTATAGGTAAGCAAGCTTATAATACTGATCCTTTGAGTGTAGATGGTTAGCATGCTTGGATTTATCTTGCTTTTAACACTTGAATTTGTGGAAAAATTTTTGATATGCTATATATCTATATGTTCGCTTCATGGCTATTCAAATTACAGTAATCATTTTCTAGATCGTGTTTTGCATTAAAATTAAATATGATATAAGATTTATGCGTTGAAAATTATATAGGGCATTTGAGTTCCTTTGCATAGTGTTCTACGAGTTAAATCAATTGCTTCATAATGTTGCTTAGCAAACTTTTATTGGTTGAACATGATTGAAATTACATGTCAGTTGTGTGCTAAATGTGTAGAGAGATTGAGAGTTCTTGAAGTCATCTTCTATTATATTGTCTTATGACCTCACTTATAATTGGCTTAATTTAGTACATGTATTGTCTTAGAATAACGTTCTATAGTGAGTCTTACTAGCCCTATTCTTCACATTGATATTTGTTTTTGTTTTGATGAAGCTTTTTAATGTCTGTCGATTACAGTTGGTTAGGGTTTCACTCCTAGACGATTCTTATACAATTAAGGAAGCCTTGTAATTGGGGTTTCAGATACTCATTGTTTGTTGATATTTTCAGTTATGCACTACTTGAGGCTATTACATCTAGATTTTTTTCCATTTATGAGGTGAGATATTGTTTACATTATTTTGTTAAGCTTAAGAGCTTTGTTTGATGTTTTGTTTTAGTTTAGAGTAAGGATTCTTTTAGTTATATAATTGAGAATTTTTTATTGTTCTTGGTGATTTAAAATCAAATTTTTGGTTTGCTTTGGTTTTAATATTTAAATTCATTCTTGGTAAAGATGATTTGTAATGTCTTTGGGGTGGTTTAAATATTTCAAGCATTTTCTCATTTTCTCTACATATTTATTAATTATGTTTAGTGGATATCAGATTTGATTCTCATTTGAACCATGTCGCGAGTCTCACTTTCGTTTTGTTAAGCATGTTTGAGTTTTGCTTTACATGTTTTTTTTAAGTTTTGTCTTGAGCTGGAGTTATAGTTTTAGTTTTAGTTCAGTTTACACACTATTTTTGTAAAATAATTTTGACTGCTGTGAAGCCTAAAAAAAATCTTTTATTGTGTATTTTTTTCATCTTAGTTGAGATGTAGTAAAATGGACATATAGCCAATATCAATGTTTTCTTTTATTTTTTCGTTCAAATATGTGAAGGCTTATGCAGGTTTAATGATTGATAAGGTTGACTCCAATTGGATTTAAAGAGTGCGGACTTTGTTGGCATTGAACAAGTTTCCTTGAAATTTTGCTCAGGAAGATCTAAACACTACTATAGTTTCATGGTCATCTAATATGTTACACAATCTTTAGTTTCTGGTTTACAATGTAATGTTTGGTTGTAATCTGAATAGTTGATGCTGAAATATTATCTTTCTTTTATTGAAAACGAGATTTAAGAGTTACTCATCATTTATGTACATGATCTTTTCCATGTGATGCATCTCACTTTTATTAATTTAATTCTATATATGCACCTTATTAGTTAAGTTGTTTAGTTTCTAAGTGTTTTTCATTTATGAAAGTATCTAATAGCTAGTTTTACCTATTTTCTTTAAAATTTATTGTTATGCCATTAATTTAATGGTACATAAGGCCTTATTATTATTACTAGATGATGCTCAATCCATTATAAATTAGTATTAGGGATAATCATGATAAGAAGACATTGTCATATGACTAAATTTGTCTATACTAACATATATGTCAGATGACTAACACAAATGTGAATGCGAAGAATGCACAAAAGGGTTTCTTTGTATACTTGTAAGTAATTAATGAGATCATCAATTTAATGTTACATATTTTCATATAAATTGTTGTAATATTAATGTGGTTGTATCAAATTAAAATAATGCGAAGGAATGTGCTAAAATGAGGGCGGTAGGTAAAAAGATTAGAAGTAATGAAGTATGTTAAACAAATATTACATTATAACATGAAATTGATAAACTTTTATTGTAATTTAAGCGAGTTTGTGATATGCAGACACAAAAAGATCTAACTTTAAAGTGAAATAGTATGACGAAGGAAGTGAAACTCAATTATTTGAAGGAAAATGAACTACATGCCATTGAAAGTGGAGCGGAACAACCCAGTCATAGTCATCCTAGAAGGTCTTCCTTTCAACATAAGTTGCTCACATGTTTTACACCCGAGAAATTTGAGGATATTGTTACAAATTTCAATGAGGGGAAGAGGACTGCGGTCGTGGAGATGGATTTGGAGGGTTGTTGGATATTAAATGCCGTAAGCTGAAGAGGAACTTCTTGCAGCAGCTATTAGGTTGCTTCGATCCAGCCACCTTCACATTGAATGCCCATGGGTCGACATTCAAAGTCCCCATAAATGATGTGACTTCTATACTGGGCATCTTTGACGGTGGACAGTATATCAAATTCGATGGTGATGTGAATGAGATAAAAGATCTAAAGTTGAAGTGGGTGAACGCTAAAAGTGATATTCCGGTGAACGCCTTGTCAAAATTCTTGATTGGGGACTCTGACGGTGACCATTGGAGGCAAGCCTTTGTGCTGTACACTGTCAGGGTTTTGTTATCTCATCGATCAAGTCCAATTGTCAGTCATTCGTGGATGCACGCTGTGAAGTGTCCCGCGACCATCCGATAGAAGAATTGGATTTCTGCTTGTTTTAAAGATTTTGTGGATGATGTCGTGAGATATCAAAACAACCACCACAATAGCATTACCGGATGCTTGTTATTTATATATGTAATATATTTAGTGTACGTTGATATTACTTTCACATTATAACATGCACATATTTCGATGCAGCTATTTTATCTGGAGAAGTTGGCATGTTCTGCCAACTATGTTGACTTGAACCACCCATCGCCGCTAAGGTGGAACGATAGAGCCGTTACAAAAATGATTTATTTTGTAAAAACAAGGGGAGGAGAATCTTGGCCTAAAACCTATGCGCTAAGCATTTTAGAATATTATAGATTCGGTTGGTTATATTACTATTGATTATTTATTACTAATTCACATATATTTGTATTATGTAGATCGATATAATCATGAAAGTCATTTCAACAACCGTGAGGTTCGGGAGGACTGCGAGCATAAGCACGTTCACAAGGACGTGTGTGAAGAACTACTTGAAAAGTAAGACGTCGGCTAGGTGCGTTAAGTGCACAAGTGATCACTCTTCAAATAGAGTCCAGCTTCATATGGGCGGCTCTTCAGGTGGAGTCTAGCTCCATGAGGGAGGAGATTTCACAATCAGTGGCGTGCAAAGAAAGATGATGGTCGTCTAAGAGCATATGTGCACAACTTTGGCGAGTCTCTTGGCACAAGACACTAGTAAGTCTGAAGCCCAAGACGATGAGCCACGTGTCACCCCGATTGAAGGTAAAAAAATGAGAAGCTTTTGATGAGGATATGAGTCCCTCCCATGAAGAAGAGTTGTCGGTCTCTTCATCACCTTTATATAAAGGTGATAATGATGAAAGGTGCATCCAGCTAGATGCTTCAGACAATGCATTCGCTGACGTGCTATTGGTTAGGAATAAAAACCATCTATGACTGGAACGTCTAAATGACATTAAAAGGTATTATTCTGTTTATTCGTATTTCATCGTTTCTATATATAACATGTATAATCTGAATATTAATCTAACACCTTACTTGGGGCTGTGTTTTGGTAGGGCAAACAAGTCTTATCTGAGTTTACCGAAAGCCAATTCTCGATGTAGTTGCGCAACACTCGGGAGAGGAGAGATGGTCCTCTACTCAGTTCACCCTATTTGAAGGATAAACCGACCACTAAACACAATAAGAAGGTATTTAAAGTGAGTCTGTACACGTTGCAGGACCACTAGAAGCGAAAGATAAGCGTTTAGAAAAGATTAGAGGATAGGTAGTAGTCACACTAATCTAACAAAATTTGACACACCATCATTTCCAAATTTTGATTGAGTTTGTCTTTTATTTATCTTTTGTAGTGAGATTCCCGTTATACATTCTGGCCTCCATGCTAAATTGAGAGACCTAAAGACTCTCGGTCCACAAAATTGGCTTGGCGTGGATAGTATAGACTTGTTTGTCAGCATTTTGACCTTGGAGGATCATCCTACGTCGATGAGCAACCAATTCTGGTTTCTTTCCACGTTCTTTGTTGTGAGTATCTACTACTCATTATCATCTTTATTTTAGGTTTGTATGTACGTTGTATATTATGTTTTTGTTGTGTCACTACAGAGCCAATATGTTTCAACATTAATAGAGCTTCCTAATTTTGTAAGGAAACACAAAATCGTGGATAGATACTCGTCAACGCTTGAGCTAGAAATGATGATAAACAAATTTAGTGTAGTTAAGATATTAAATTTGAACTTAGTACGATTGTTGTAAATGAATTGTGTAATCTAGATCTGTATTATGGTACACGATGGTCGAGATCATTGGTTTATGGCCAAGATCTCCATCATGGACAAGGAAGTCACCATATGGGACACCTTGTCAGATGGCCGACCTGATGCAGGACGAACCAAAAATGTAAAAAGATTATGTGTTCTAACCCCTCTTCATGACTTATAATTTGTCTTATAGCATGTTTGATTTTGACATTGATTACCTTCTTATATTTTATGAATGAAATTATAGTTAGAAAGTATGGACTTAATATTTGGGACTAAGTTCCTAGATTTATTGCCCCGGCCAACAACCTTCTCTTCATTCAAATATTCAAAGTTGTCCCAAATGACCATCCAATAAAATGGGTAAGTTCACTGATTGCCAATTTGATTGGGCTTCCTCCACCATTTAATGATGCACTTCTTATTATGTTTGTAGGAGTGATTATGGTGTGTAGGTCTTGTGATATATGGACGACATCGGGGTAGAAATTGTTCGCAACTATCATTTCCAGTTATTTTGTCAGATATTGTTACATTTTATTTAACTTGAGAACTTTATTTTTTGTTTGTTATAGTTTCAGGTTCTTTTAGTTCTATAATTAGGAATTTTTTGATTGTTTAGGATTTGCTCATTTTGTGGTTGTCATTACTTGTTATTTGTTATGCTGCAGTGATAGTTTGGTGAATATTCAAGCCTGGGAGTTTTCTGTTTTGTTTTAGTTTGGAGTTAGGGTTTCTTTAATTATGTAATTAGGATTTTTCTGATTGTTATGGACTTGCTCATTTGTGGCTATCAGTATTAAAATTTATTGAGATGTATGATAGTTTTGGTGAATATTCAAGCCTTAGAGCATCTTGTTTTATGTTTTGTTTTAGTTGGGTACTTTTAGTCATGTAATTGAGATTTTTCTTTCTGTTGTAGATTTTCTCATTTATGGTTGTCAGTATTGAATTTGTTGAGGTATATGATGGTTTGGTGAATGTTCAAACCTTACATCTCTATTTTCTATTTTGTTTTAGTTTGGAGTTAGGGTTCTATTAGTTATGTGATTGAGAATTTTCTTATTGATCTGGTTTTGCTTGTTTATGGCTGTCATTATTGAATTTGTTGAGGTGTATGGTAATTTGTTGAATACTAAAAATATTTTTAGAGGAGTATAAATCACACAGTTTTCGGTGTAATATTTTTTTGAAGATCGTCAAGCATCCTTGGAATGACATGTATGGTAGATAATATTGTATGCATTATTGTATCCTATTTTAATGTTCTTTTTCAAACACTCGCTCATTTGCCATTTTTGAAAAATTCGATGAGCTAGAGGTTATTGAAGAAGGCAATAACGACGGTGCAATAAATATCGAAGCATATTCAAAAGAGATATCTTGGTACACTTCAAAATTTATTACTCCGTCGTTATTGTCTTCTTCAATAACCTCTAGCTCATCGAATTTCTCTGAAATGGTAAATGAGTCTTTGTTTTGGATAGACTTAGGATCATAGGCCTGTCTTGGCCGAGCATCCCTGCAGGAAGATATTATCGTGTCATCTTTTGTATATGATTATTGTGTATAGTGAAGATAAATAGAATTTTATAAGTTATTGTGTACAAGGATGATAAGAAGATTTGTATATTATTGTGTACAACTATAAATAAAATAGGTTTTTGTAAGTTATCATGTACAGTGATGATAAATAGATGCTGCAGAATTATTGTGAACATTTATAAATAAGCAAATTTTACAGAATTATTGTGTATTGTCATAAAGAAGCAGATTTTTTATGTTCTTGTGTGTAGTGTGATCATAAATAGATGTTCCAAAATTATTGTGTACATGTATAAATAAGCAAGTTTTTGAATTTCTTGTGTGCAGTGATCATAAACATATTTTACAGAATTATTAAGTACAATTATAAAAAAGCAGATTTTTAAAGTTATTGTGTACAGTTATCATTTTCAAACTTTTCAGAATTATTATGTACAATTATAAATAAGCAGATTTTTGAAGTTATTATGTGCATATTCGTATATTAACATTCCCAAAAAACTATGAAAGCAAGTTAATACCAACATGTACATTTACTACGACTGGGGATGCGAAAAATTATACCAATATGGGATGTTTGAATTGTACGTTTGGTACTCACCTTGTGCGTCGAAAGGTGGTGGGTATGCAAATGGGTCGAATGGGTACGCACCTTTAACATTGAATAAGTACGCACCTTACACATCGAATGTGTATGCACCTTGCACATTGAATGGAGACGCACCTTATCCGGAACCCCTGTCACGTGTGCACCTTGAACGTTAGATGGTGCTGGATTATCATTATTATCGTCCGACATCGTGGCATGCACATCGCTTGGTAATTCTGGACATGTCCGTTTGGTATGTCAAGTGTTCTTACAAAGTTCACATCGACGAGTGGTTGGTTATGCGTTACTCGAGCTGGCACATTGGTTGCCCCTTTGTCTTCATGATTATCGGGTCTTGAACGAGTCCGCTTTTAATCTCTACATCATCATCCTGCTTCACATCATGTTCGTTGGTGACCTTCTCATTCCATAAGGTATCATATTTTGCACATAGTATCCTAATCTCCACTTTGGCTCGAGTCGACCATTCACTTGTCTTTGACGCAAAGTAAGCAAGTCTTTTGACAACTAGTTGGATTGAATTGTACCGAAGCAACACAGTCTCATCTGTATCCAGATGAGAATGGATTGACCCGGTTGGTAGCATATTACTCTTCACAGTGATCTGCCATCGGTCTAGTATGCACGTGCTTGGGATCTCTTACATATGTTCATCTTTCATAATAGTGAACATATAACGACACAGTATCCCCACTGATTCAAACTTGCCACAACTTCACTTTAGCGTATCAAGTTGTTGGACTCGTGACACTATGTATGAATCATTCGGTACCCCAAACTCAACCAACAAATAAATTTGAGCCTCCCCATCATGTGTCAAAGCACAAACTGTAAATGATGCTCACCTATGATATCCTTATGCACAAGTTTGTGTTACACCGCAATTCCCGAAGGTTAAACATGCTTGAAATTTCACAATTCAATAATTTTCAATTCAAATAAAACCCTAATTTGAGGAAATCCCCACATTGAAAATCCTAATTTTGCCCTAATTTTAACATTAAATTGCGGAAGCATAAAATTATTTTAAAAGAATAGTAACTCATTAAATTGAAATAAATGATTCATTAAACTATAATAAAGTGAAGCACAAAAATCCTTAAGACATGAAAGATTAAACATGAATATTCATAAATTTTTCAAATAACTGAAGTCATTTTATATAATTAAACTTAGAAATCATAATCATGCTTGCTATGACAGTCCTTCACTCCTGCTGCTCACCATCATCTGCAACACAATCATCTATGGGGGGTGTTAAAAAACTCAGTAAGTAAATTCACATACTAATAAGTTTCACATGACATAAATGTAAACATATAACTCATGCAAATTTATTTCACACGTTCACTGTTCACATAAAATACTTGTAACAACACACCGATTTCATGATTAATATATAACTTGAACTTGTACTTATAATGCCAATACTTATAACTTGAACTTGTACTTATCTGAACCTTAACGACGCTAACATGAACATGGTGACACCAACCGTATAACTTGATAACATGATGTGAACAATCTGGTTACTTGATAACCAAGGGACACGACTAAGTCTACTTCTTGTTTATTTCTCACTTTTTACTTGAATTAATATTCATATTTCACGTCATCACATATACATGAGTAAACATATAACTTGTTCATGAACATAAACGATAAAACTAATACATGTATCACTCAAAATATAATCATACATAACATGATAAATAATTTCATCATAATATGGAAAACAAATAAAACACTTGATCATAAGATTGAACATAAAGAAATAATAAAACAATTTCACATTATATATTCTACACTTATAACATATGAACCGAATTATTATGTAAATCCACTTACCTAGATTCGCTACGAATTAAATTCAGCAACTAACCTGAAATCCAAGGATATCATATCACAACAAATTCATATAATATCAACAATTATTTAATTAACTAAGCGATGTTAGGAACAGGTGGAAACCACATCGGGTGTAAATTATCAAGCGGTTTAAAACGGTTCAACAAGCTTCGGGTGGTCTGAACTACTTCAGTTCTACTGTTTTGGGTAGGTTTGGTCTGTTCGGGTTGAACTGGTTTGGTCTGACCGAGCCGATTTAGTCTGGTATGGTCTGATTGAACCGGTTCGGCCCAGTCTGAATGAACTAGTCTGGTTCAAATTAACTGATCCAAGAGAATGGGGAAACATAAAAGGGAGACAAAGAATAGGGAGAAAGAGATGCAACAGAGGGTGAGACAAAAGAGAGAGAGAGAGACAGACAGACAGACAGAACAGAGAGGGGGAGGGAGACGAAGAAGAGGGAGAGAGAGAGACGCAACAGAGAGGGGGAGACAAATGAGAGAGAAAGACAGAACAAATAGGGGGAGGGAGACTAAGAAGAGGGGGAGAGAGAGATGCAACAGAGAGGGGGAGACGAAGGAGAGAGAGACAGAACAGAGGGGGTAGAGATGAAGGAGAGAGAGAGATATAACAAAGAGGGGGAGGGAGACGAAGAAGAGGGGGGAAAGAGAGAGAGATGCAACAGAGAGGGAGGGGAAGATGAAGGAGAGAGAGAGACAGAACAGAGAGGGGGGAGATGAAGGGGAGAGAGAGAGAGGGAGGAGAGAGGAAAGAGAGAGACATAATAGAGAGAAAAGAAAGGAGAACATAAAAATTACCAAATTGAAGCTTGCAGGCGGCGATGCGATGACGATGCCAAAAATAGATACAATAGGATGTAAATTGCTAGAATTTGAAGACTAAAAGTTCAGATTTGGATAAATATATATAAACATAGAAGTGGGATATTTGAATTGAGAAATAGAGAAACTAGAAAAATAATAAAGAAAGAGGAAGAAAGAAGATGGCTTACCAGAGAATCAACAATGGAGAGATACAAAGATGGAGGCTTGATGTCAAACGTTTGAGAGAGGGAGGTGAAGAACAATGGTTATAAGAGATGGGGGGTGAAACTGCTAGAGAAAGAGGGAGAGATGGAGAAGAAGATGGGTTTTATAGTATATAATATTAGTTGGTGGGTTACTCTAGGGTGTAGTGTGTGTTAAGGCGTAAGTGGGGGCGGGGGTTAGAATTACAAATGTACCCCTTATAATGCTTGAGGGTATTACAGTTTGTGTGTGAACACATTTTTCGCCTATTGCTCTAATGCACATAAGTGAGTTTAATCAGAGACGTTTCATTTGTCAACTTGGAGTCGTCCAACCTCTCTTCATGGCGAATACATGCCAACGCCTGGTCAAATTGTAGCACGAATTCAAATAGGTTAGATCGACGTTCAACAAATCGGTAGAAATACGCGTTCATACCTTCATATTGTTGCATCATTCTCATGAACGCAAAGAGTTTTTTTGCCTTGGAAGGACTCTGCCCAGCGTTCACGCTTGGCATACATCCATTGTACCCATTTTTTCCCTAAGGCTGAATGACTCTATCAAATGATCACATTTTTTTTCGAACTCCTCTTCACTAAAGATGTAAAACATGATTCTTTTGTAGGCCTGTAGAAAATTCAGGTTTTGCACGTTTAATTAGGCATTTCGTTCGAGATGCCATGCACAAAGCCGATGATTCAATTGGGGAGGACCATCTTGATTGCTTTACACATCATCTTTTCTCCATCTATAATGATCAATTGTAGCTTCTTATTTTTCATGGCATCCAAGAAAGTCATCAACCAATAAAGCGTAACCAAATACCAGGATCTTGTAGTGGTTGTTCACGCTAAGAAAAATCACAAGCGATTTCTTGTAATCATTCGTCTTGTAGGTCGTATCGAACGCCAGTACATCCATCAAAACAGTGATAGTCAACTTAGCACGTCGAGTCTGCCCAGAACAAATTTTCCAGACAATTTTACGTGTCAGTGTTGTATTTGCAATACAAATCCGGATCCATCTCCAATTTTACAGTAAAAAAAGCAATAGATGCCTCTGAATCAGTTTCAACTACCCGCGATCTTCGTTGCTTGTCCATCTTATTGTATAGATCCATTCTTAAGAACCCTACATTCTTGTAACCGCTGGCATGGTTGACCATGTAATCATACACTTGGCTTAACTTGACAACAACATTATGCAATCATGTTGCCAGAGCCATGTTCGCTTCGTTCACTACTCTATTAGATCGAAGAAAAGGCATATCATGTGGTGAGGTGGTGGGATGGTTATGCTTAGCTACAAAATCTTTTACCACCAATTTTTTTGTCTTCTTATCCAAGTTCACCCTAAAACAAGAACGACAATCCACCCTTGTCAAGCCTATTTGTTCTCGTTTGGTGTCCTCTCTGCCCAAATATTTTTTTTCCAGACTCCTTTCGAGCAAACCCATATACGCAACACAGTTTCTCCATATTTGTTCTTGCGTTTATCATATTTTCATACACTGAACCCAACATCGGCTAAGTATGTATGGTAGAAATCGTTGACCTCTTGTAACGTATCAAATTTTTCACCAATGGCATCCTCATTTCGCAAGTTTGCTAATGTGGATGAACCTGATGGCATACTTGTCTCACCCTAGTTTATGGATACATTAGGATGACTCATCTTCGAAGATGCTTAACTATATTGAATAGTTGAAGTTGATGAAAATATGCCAATAATTAAATTAGAAAGTTTAAGAAAATAACAAAAGCATAAAAAGAGCATAATATGTGTCTTAGTCAACGCGGGAAGCAAGCACGATCATGTCTAAAAGAAAAACTAAGTACTTTGAAAGTAAAAAATAGTTGAAGTTATGTTCATAAACTAAGAACTCATAAATCATCTAACTTATGTTCATAATCTTAAAAAAAAAATAAAGAAATTAAACAAACATTACCTTTTCAGTGTAGCCGATCACTTAGTTGAAGTTGAAAATTGAAGATCCAAACAAAGAAATTGAAGAAGCAATTGTATTTGAAGTTGAAATCAATTGAGAAGTAGTGAGAATGTGTTTAGTTGAGTGAAAAATTGAATTTTAAGGGTGGTTTAACAAGAGTGATTGCCCATATTAATTGCACAACCACTAGACACCAACCAAATGCCATTTGCTTGGTCAAATGAGACCCTGGCGATTAGGTCCTAATCGTCATTTCGAAGAACCCAATCGCCATTGTGATAGGAGATCACCATTGATGAATGGCAATTGGGGCCTAAAATGGACTAGTTGGGCTCCGAACACCACTCACTGATGGCGATCGCCAAACACGGATGGTGTTTGGCTAGTGTCAGTTAGACACGAGCCTAAACGCCACTATGTCTAAAGTTTGGGGTCCAAAAAGGATCAGTTGGACCCCAAAAGCCATTCATCAATGGCAACTCACCATTCATGAATGGCGTTTGGGGTGTCCTCGCCAATTTTGGGCCCCAAACGACAGACACAATGGCGTTTGGCCCCTGTCAATACACATGTAGATAGTTTTCTTCTCAATTCCTTTATATTTTATTTCGTTCCAACTCCCAATTTTAGTATAACATTCTTACATACTACAACTATGAAAATTCTACAAACAAAGATGCTTCCACTTCCAATATCTTCTTACTCTCAACAACATCATCAAAGTCAATAGAAGGACGGTTTGTAAATTTTACCCTCATACACAAAACGTTTAGGATCTAGAAAAATTCAACAATAAAGTGAACAAACTTTGAATCTAATTTAAAATTCTAAACAACGATTCGACAGAATCTCTCCATAATTATTAGAAATTCCACAATCAAAATACATATTTAGATCCATAATATATATGTCCAACGAAATGCAGCAGAATTTAGAAAATTCAAAAATACACTCAACAAAGTTAGAATCAAGTTTAAAATTGAAGGAGACTATAAAAAGTTCATATAAACTTTGATAAAGCGTCATGGTGCAACTCCTCCCTTTTTCGACGAAGCATCATGTGAATGTTTTGTACGTCGTTCATGTTCTCGTTCCGACTCAGAATCTTCATCAGTGTCATCATCATGGTCGTCATCATTTGAATCTTCCCTATTGTCATCATGACCATCATCATCTTCAAAATCACCCCATGCATGCTTCCTTAAGTTTCATACATTTGCAGGCGTCTTTGCAACTTCGCCTACAAGTGTACATACTCAAAATGTCAGCTAAGAGTTAAATTGAATATATTGATTTCAAACTAAAAAATAATGATGGAAAGATAGGTGATTACAATTTTCTTATCCTTGTTTTGCCTTCACCATCGCCTCACGTGCGCTCAATATTTTATTAAAGAACTGTTACCTGTGACCGGTAATCATGCGCATCATGCCTACAGCGCATGCCGCCAACACCTACATTATTCAAATTACGTGTTAATAAGATATCAAATGACTAGATTATAAATATTAATATCATGACTCACATAATCAACATCAACTGATGGAAGACCCCAGACTGGAAGATCTTCTAGAATGCCAACCATCTCACTACCACCACCTAGGTGTGGAACTGTGATCTACCATGGTGGTAGTTAGATTTCAGCCACTCTTATATCATTAATGGTCGCTATAGTCAACCCTGATACTTCTAGTGCTCCTATGACTGTTGCAGTTGCTCGTCTGCTGTCTGTACCACATAGATTACAAATTTAGATTATTGTATAACAATATCAGTAATCACCTATATTTAATAACCATTTAGAGATTTTTAGCACCTACGAAGATGAAGATGCCCCATCACAGTTGTAATCAACCACATTTTCTGGAAATCATCATAAGTATCTTCGTCATCACAATCTTCATCATTGATGAAGTGTGACGCTCTAAGACCACTAATCAGATCCTCTCTGGAATGTGGTTGATCACAGAACATTGAAGGTGGGGGCCTGACTGGGATTAATTGCTCTTAGGCTCACCCAAGTACCATGCTCATCCAGCAGGTCCTTGCAGTGAGATCCCTAGGGTGGTCGGAGGTATATTGCTGTGGCAATAGTCCGACAAGTTTGCACGTTCTCCCCAAGGGTTCCAGTTGATCTGTAAGTTCAAAAACAAATAGTTTGTCAGTAAAACATTATTCATACTCAAGAGGGGGGTATAGGAATTGATCGAATAAAATACATACCTCATGGGGCCCCACATATCGAAGTTTAATACAAAATTCTCTAGGGTTGTGACCAACATCCCTTATTCCTGAGTCATTGTCTATTCAATGTGTTGCTCTCGGAAACGTGTCTAGACCACCCACTAGTCTGCTCAGTGTAAAACATAGAAAGTATTCACAAGCCCAAACCTCTCCTGCTCTCCAGAAACCCCCAGTCGCTACGCTTTTCCCGCGACATAACTCTTCCATATTGTAATACAATACGGACAACGCCGATCCACCCCAATTATTCTCCCATATCTCATCTATAATCTGTAGGCTGGGGAGGACGTACAAATAGACTTTTTTGCTCTTGTCACAAAACATTGTACTTCCCAAGAGCTCCAGAAGAAACACTCATGTCAATATTTTCTCCTTCTCAGGAGTTGTACACTTATAATTAAAACAGTTATAAAAAAACCCACTAATAACTAACTTCTTTGCTCGAAGCTCCGACAACGGTTTATGGACTAGCTTGCGTAATGCCTTCTTGTTGTTGTACAGATCCAAATCATAGTCTAGCTGTCGACCATCGACTTTAAGGCTGGTAATCGCAGCAAAGTCCAATGGGGTCATCGTCGTTTCACCCACTTCATCTAAACAAAAGGTGTGGGTTGCATCCCACCATTTCTCGACCAATCTTTTGAAGAGGACGCGATCCATCTGCCCCTTTTTCAAGATGCTTATAAAGTATCTAAACTCGGAAGCATCGATATTCCTTTTCACATTTTCAGGTAGCATACTATACCACATAGGTATCAGTGTGGTGTTCCTAAAACCACCACGTACACCATCCTCATAGAACTCAGCCTAGGAAACCAAAATTTAGGTCATGGCTCAATGAAAAAGGTGTGTGAAGAAAGATGTATTACATAGGAAAAAATATCAAATGAAGCAATGATAATAATCTATAATCTCTATTGTGACATTTTGTCGAACACCTTATGGGCACATAAACATACACAATAATTTTTCATCTGAAACATATATCACTACCAATAATCATACATTTCTAGAAGCATCACATAAAAAACACCCAATTTTCAAAATGATTCAAGTATATATTTGGTGTTTTAACACTATAACGCATAACAACCAAATTTGTTACAAAATAAACTTACATTTTTCCTTGGATGGGATATAGCATTTCATCGAACACGTTACAGGCATTTATATAAATATTGTATCCCAATGTGGCATTTTATCAAACACCTTATGGACAATGATGCCATATAATTCATTATGACATTTCCTCGAACACTTTACGGGCACTCAAAATTAATGCTATAATGTTCCATTCAACACATGTATTTCTACCAACAACAATGCATTTCTACAATCATCACATGAAAAACACTCAATTTACAGAATGAATCAAGTATCTATTAGGTATTGTAACACGTATAACACATACAAATTCAAAATCTTTAAAGAAAAGCTTACTTCTTGTTCGCTTGGGTGATATATATGCTCCAATGAAGCAATATGAAGAATAGGGCTAATAAGATTTCGATTTTTTGGACGAAATCTTTTCACCCCATACCAGTGATATCGTACGGGCCTTTCGAATCGCTTGAATTCGATTGGTTCATTAAACTCAATGTTCCCTTTGTAACTTTGTGCTTTTCTCTAGCCATTTTTTGTGAAATAATACAATATTAGAAGGATATGGCTCAGATTGGATGGATTTCGCTCGGATGGGGCGCGGGTTTGACTCGTGTGTTACTATACAGAGTAGGTGGTTAAGAGATGAAGAAAGATGAGAGTAGAGTGTTTGAGAAGATGAATGAAGTGTTGAGAGAGGGGGAAGGGTGGGATTGTGTTTTCTAAGAAGAGGAATAGGGGTTTTTAAGTTTGGGGTTAATTTTGAAAAGAAAATAAGGTTAGATTTAAAAATTATATTTACAGGGTTATAAAAATGTAAATGAGGTTACTTTTCAAATTTTATGGGGTTATAATTATTAAATAAAAGGTTGCATTTTAAATTTTTATATTTAATTTCAAACTGTTTAGAATCCGATCTTAAGGGTTATACGTGTTCGTAAAACCGATAAATAAGATTTATCGACCATCATAACATCACGACCTATAATTATATATCGTGAAAACACGTCTCGCTCAATGCTTGTCACAAAAGCACAACAACATTATCAATGACAATTTTTAACGAGTTTATAAATAAGTGTTCAATTGCTTCGGGAATTCTTACTTAATCCAATCTACTTTCACTTAGTAAGTGAAAATGGTGAATGTTTACATTAAGATAACGAGCTTTTTCTATTTTTATCGATGATTTGTCCCGTGTACGGTAATTAATTAAAAAATTACAAATTTTGGATATTTAGTGAAGATGGCAAGTAGGAAAAAAATGGCTATTAGGGCCAAATAAATGGCGTTTAGGGGCTTCATAGGCGATCACTAGTTAAGTTATGGCATTTAGGATGCTGATTGGTGATTGAAGCCATTAAACTGGTGTTTGGCAACAAAGAAGAGTGATTTACACCTTCATGATGACGTTTGGAGGTTGAAGAATGGAGTTTGGAGGCTGAAGAGTGGAGATTGGGTTTGTTGGAGTTCACTAAATTCATAGTAGGGTACAAAGAGAATCTTAAGAGGCTCACCAAGAATTGGAAATTCATTTTTGGAGTGGTTCACCAAAAATGTATTAGAGTTCACCAAATACGTACAAATTAATAATTCTTGGAGGGGTTCACCAAAATTGATTTTGTACATATTTGGTGAACTCCAGTATGCAATTGATGAACTCCAGTACATATTTGGTGAACCCCTCCAAGAATGATTAATTTATACGTATTTCTTAAACCCAAGTGCATATTTGGTTAACTGCGGTACGTATTTGGTGAACACCTATACATATTTGGTGACCTCTCCAAGAATTATTAATTTGTACGCATTTGGTGAACTCCACTACATTAGGAGCTCACTAAATTTGTACAGAGGTTCACTAAATATATACAAATTAATAATTCTTGGAGGGGTTCACCAAATATATACAAATTAATAATTCTTGGAGGGGTTCACCAAATATATACAAATTAATAATTTTTGGAGGGGTTTACCAAATATATACAAATTAATAATTCTTGGAGAGGTTCACAAAATATGTAGTGGGTTCACCAAATATGTAATGTAATTCACCAAATATGTACACAATTAATAACTCTTAGAGAGATTCACCAAAATTGACTTTGTACGTATTTGGTGAACCTCAGTACGCAATTGGTGAAACCCAGTACATATTTGGTGAACCCATCCAAGAATTATGAATTTATACATATTTGGTGAATCCCTCCAAGAATTATGAATTTATACATATTTGGTGAACCCCAGTACATATTTAGTGAATTCTAGTACATATTTGGTGAACTCCAATATATATTTGGTGAATCTCACTATATTAAGGGTTCACCAAATATGCATTGAGGTCCACTAAATACGTACTAGGGTTCACAAAATACGTACAAAATTAATAATTCTTAGAGAGATTCACCAAATATGTATAAGATTTCACCATATATGTACTGAGACACAATAAATATGTACTGAGGTTCACCAATATGTACAAAAATTACTTTGTATATATTTGATGAACCTCAATACGTATTTGGTGAACCCCGGTACATATTTGGTGAACTCTCCAAGAAATATTAATTTATACGTATTTGATGAACCCAAATATATATTTTACGAACTCTGATACGTATTTAATGAACATTTATATATATTGATGAACTCTTTTAAGAAATATTATTTTTATACATATTTAATTAACTTCGCTACATATTTTGTGAATTAAAAATAATAATTATTTAAATATTCTATCTAGAGTCTTATAACAGCTCAATATATTATTAAAATTAAATAAAAACAGGAAAACCAAACAGCTATAACAGCTCATAAGTGTATAATAGTAACTATAGTTGGTTGCCGACCTTTATCCTTGTTCACACTTAATAACTTTTCCTTTTTCTTTTACAAACGTTCATTAAATATTTCTACGGTATATAACTAATTAGGTAAAGCGGATGAAGAACTAGAATGGGCACCACAAGTTTTTCCAACTAAAAAACAAAAGGGGCCAGGCAGATAAGTTGTCATATGGGTTATTGTCACTCTCAGAAAAGAAAAGGGAGGAATTAAAATAGACCGTTATACTAATTTTGATTGATAGATTTTTCATTTTATTTTATTTGTTCATTTTTTATTATTCTTACACAATATCCAACCAAATGTTAAATTATAATACATCAATACTTAAATCCATACCCTTCCCCCTCACACCCTTCTCTTTCTGCTAAGAAAGAAGACATACCCATGAAACGGAATGAATAATTTTAGCAACTAGCAATTAGATTAGTAACCAAAATCTGATTCACATTTGGAGCTATTAAATCCGCAAGGTTCATTACAACAGGTAGTAATGACTAATGACTCAAAGTCACTTTACATCTATTTCAAGAGCATGTGCTTTATGGGCGCTGGTGCGGTGGAAATGTAAAAAATCCTTTAAAAATAAATCTTTGGGGAAGTCTTACTGCGGAAGTGCGGATGCCTGATGGTTTTGCTGTTTGAGACTTGAGAGAGAGCATTTGCTTTTTATATTTTTTATATATAAAAAACGATTTCAATTCGGTTGGATTTATTATAAAATTATATATAAAAGTTAAAAAAATTAGAAACTATCTTGAATTTTAAAAAATAAAAAATATTCATTTTTTATTAAATTTAACGAACCGAACCAAACATACATAAAAAAATCAACTGAACCAATAAAGAAATATGACGCAAAAAACAAAGTAGGTGTAAAAAAATCTACTGAAGGCATCTAGATGATCTTGACATCATCTTGAAGTCTACAAGATTACTTTCAAGATGATCTTAAAGCTATCTTGAAGTCTACAATATTGTTTCAAGATGGTCTTAAGATGATATTGACGTCATTGAACTCTACAAGATTGTTTCAAGACCATCTTGAAGCTATCTTAAAATCTATAAGATTGCTTCAAAATGGTTTCAAGATCATCTTAAAGCCGTTTTGTAGGTTTTAAGAAGGCTTCAAGATGATCTTGACACCGTCTTGTAGACTTCAAGATTATTTCAAGATCATATTGAAGCTCTCTTGAAATCTACAGGATTGTTTCAAGAGAGCTTCAAGATCATACTAATATGAATTTTTTTTTAAGATTCAACACTTTAAGTAGGTGTAAAAAATTCATTGAAAACTTCAAGATGATTTTGACGACATCTTGAAGTCTACAAGACCTCTTCAAGATCATCTTGAAATTATCTTGAAGTTTATAAGATTGCTTTAAGATCATCTTGAAACCGTCTTGTAGGTTTTAAGAGGGCTTCAAGCTGATCTTAACACCGTCTTGTAGACTTCAAGATGGCTTCAAGGTCATCTTGAAATCTACAAGATTGCTTCCTCGAAGAGTACAAGATTGCTTCAAGAGAGCTTCAAAATCATCTTGATGTGATTTTTATTTTAAATTCAAGAGTTCAAGTAGGCGTAAAGAAATCCATCGAAGACTTTAAGATGATCTTAACATCATCTTAAAGTCTACAAGACGGCTTCAAGATCATCTTGAAGTTTACAAGATTGCTTCAAGATGGCTTCAAAATCATCTTGACGTCATCTTGTAAGTTTTAAGAACGTATCTTGTAGTTATTATCTTCAACATACTACTTGTTATTGTGACATCCCTTCATACCATTTCTTTTCCTTAAAATTTTTTCAAGCCCTTTAATGAAATACCCATTTTTCACTTAAATACTTATTTTTTCTCCTTGAAAATTCTTTCAGACCCTCTAATGAAATACTCATTTTTTCTCTTTGAAATTTAGTTCAAGCCCTCCAATGAAATATCCAATTTTCCACCTAATTTCCCATTTTTTTGCCTTGAAATTTTTTTATTAGAGGAAGTGAGGAACATAGGGGAAGTGAAGAAAGAGTGTGAAAAATGGAGTTGAAAAGATAATTATTGATGGAGTCATGTTTTGATTTGGGATAAATAGGAGAGAGAGAGTAGGTGAAGAAAGAGAGTTAAGATGGGTTGAATAAAATGATTTGACATTTGATTGGATGAGTGTAAGAAATATATGAGAGAGAAAAAATCGATGGATGGTGGGCAATAAGTATAGATAAACCAAAATAAGTGAAAAAAATTTATTTTAGCCATTTAACTTTTCTAAGAGTCTAGTTTAGACAAAAACCCTTGTCATTTTATTATATATATATATATATATATATATATTATTTTATTTTATTAAAATTAATAAATTGGTTGTTACTCTGACTCCTCAAAAGCTTTAAGCTTTAGTCTTAAATGACCAGTAGAAGTTTGTCACCTCTTCATAATCCTTTTTCAACTTGGACTATTTGCATAAATATACCATTTCTATTTTTTGTTAGAATTTTTATACCTTTTTCCAAACATTAAGAATTTTATACTCATGGCCCACCATTATCAACATCAAGCATGAAAACTCTCTCTTTCGTCATCATTTCCTTTCCCTTCCTGATGAAAGATCAAATCAACTATGGTTGACAAATACTCATTTCCCACTTTTAGCTCTACTTTCAAGCTTCTTCTCTCTTCTTCTTCAACAAAAACGTCTTCTTCTTCTTCTTCGTCTTCATCTTCGTCTCTTCTTCTTCTTCTTCTTCTTCTTCTTCTTCTTCTTCTTCTTCTTCTTATTATTATTATTATTATTATTATTATTATTATTATTATTATTATTATTATTATTATTATTATTATTATTATTATTATTATTATTATTATTATTATTATTATTATTATTATTATTATTATTATTATTATTATTATTATTATTATTATTATTATTCCGCTTCTTCTTTTATTCTTCTTCTACTACTTTTTCTTTTATCTTTTTTTTCTTCTTCTTTTTTTATTCTTCTTCTACTTATTCGAGACCCTGTGACCCATCCTTTTTTAATGAGACCCAACCATTCTTCTCCTTCTACTTCTTGAATGAGAGCATACTGGTACCCATTCTTCTTTTAATTTTGTATGCATAAAATGATTCACGTAATGGTTCGAGTAATGAGAGAACAAAACCAACTATTTTGATGGAACAACTACTTGAATCCTTCAATTAGGCACTGATGTTTGGGTTGTTCATGCAAGAAAAAATAACTACTTGAATGGTTCAAGTAGTTAGAGACTCGTTCTTAACCCTTCAAATAGTCAAATGGTCTCTGCTTTACTGCTACTTTACTATTGTCATTATAAAATCAACTACTTGAAGGGATCGAGTAGTTATAAACCACTACTTGAACCCTTCAAGTACTCACAAGCTCTCTGGATAAATGACTACTTGAAAGGTTCAAGTAATATTTTATAACTACTTGAACCATTCAAGTAGTCACATGCTCTCTACATGACTGGCTACATCAAAATAACTACTTGGAGGGTTCAATTATTTATAAACCTGGACCCTTCAAGTAGTCACATGCTCTCTCGTCCTTAATGAGAATAAATATAATTATTATTAATAAATAAATAACTACTACAAAATCAAATAAACTTTATAGGTGAAATTTTTTTGTCTAAAACAGATATGTCTGAAATTTGGATATTAGTAGTAACGGTGGTGAATGGGAGAGAAACGATGCTTCATTCATGTTTAATGGTACGGTAAGCTCACTATTAGACATACCATCAAACTGTACTTGCCAAGAGTTATCCGGTATTATATACGATGAAATAAATGTTGTTCCAACAAAGAATAATATTTCAATGAAGTTTTTAGACAAGACTCATGCACCCTCTCCAACTGCTGAATTTTTAAATGATTGCCACGTGAGGTTTTTCATTGCTAAGAACAGTTCTGAAGCACTTCGTACTCCTTTATATGCCACTCTAAAACCCAAACCTATGACAATTGTTGATAATCTTACATCTCCAAGTCAAAGTCATGTTCCTAAAATAGCTTTCTCACAACAAGATCATTATGCTCACATTCCATGCTTTATGAGTGAAACAAGTCGGGTTCCTGAAACAAGTCAGGTTCATGAAACAAGTTAGGTTTGTGAAATAGGTCCCTCGCAACAAGATCATTATGGTCAGATTCCTTATTTTATGAGTGAAACAATGCTTGATAGTGATGAGAACAATGATAGTGACAATTCCCATTCAGAGGGTAATACTGTGGGAGATATGATGATGGTAATTGTCAACAAGATGTTAATGGATGAACTTGAACATCCTGACAATGATGGTGGGCTTGATATTGGTGTTGATGATGATCTTGACTTTGGGCTATACAAAGAAGAGATTCGAGATGATCCCTTTACCTTACTGGATTTGAATAGAATACCAGAGGCTAATATACATCCTCTATCAATGCCAAGTAACATTGCATATTCGTCACGACCATCTTTTAATGCTCTGAGATTATCAAAACTAGAGAATTACGAGCATGTAAGTGTCTTAGATATGTTAGATATATAAGAACTCTACCAAGACAAAAAAATAACTCCAAAGAATTGTTGGGTTTTTGGCAATCCGTCAAAACTTTAAGCTTAACATTTTTAAATCCACACCGACATTGTTGGTGATGGTTTGTGCTGAGAAAACATGTTCATGGAGTCTACTAGCTATTAAGGTGTGATTTTCATAGCACCTTAAAATAACAAAGTTCATAAATACTCATATGTGCTCTTTTGACATCTTACAACATTATCATCGTCAAGCAACAAGCTTATTGGTCAGTCATTGTATAAAGTCAAAATACACCGGTGTTGGACGAATTTATAGGCCGAAAGATATCATCGAAGATGTTCGTAAGGATTATGGTATCAATATAAGCTATGAAAAAGCTTGGAGAGCTAGGAAAGTTGCATTGGCTCTAGTACAAGGTTCACCTAAAAGTTCATATATGAGGCTCACATTCTACTGTCACATGTTAGAGGCGAAGAATCATGGTACTGTTACTCATACATAGATTGATGAACATAAACATTTCAAATACTTCTTCATGTCGATTGGAGCCTCGATTCATAGATTTTTAATTGTACACATCCCGTAATTGTTGTCGATGGAACATCATTAAAAGAAAAGTATAGGGGATAATGTTCATTGCAACTTCTAAAGATGGGCAAACCAAATATATCCACTTGCCTTTAGGATTGCTGGCTCTGTGAATGACGCATCGTGAGAAGGGTTCTTTAATAAGTTGACAGGGTTATTGAAGTATTGGAAGGCTTGGTATTTGTGTAGGATAGAAATGAAAGTATAGCAAAGGTATGTAGACTGTCTTTCCACAATCACTTCATGGAGCTTACATCTACCATATAGGAATGAATATAAAATCAACGTTCAAATCTAGCAACGTCAATTGTTTGTTTTTCAAAGCAGCCAAGGGCTATCGTGTATCAGAATTTAAGGCATACATGGCTATCATCAACCAAGTTCATCCAAGTATTGGAAACTATATTGAGACAGTCAGATTTTATAGATGGGCTCGTTCTCATTGTGGTGGTAGACGCTATAACATAATGACTACCAACATCGTTGAATGCATTAATAACATAATAAAGGATGCTAGAGCCTTCCCAATAACAAGTTTAATCGAACATCTGTGTGATTTGATGCAACGATAGTATTATCAACATCGGACAATTGCTTATGAGATGCACACATAGATGACCAAATGGTGTGAGAATGAGCTTAAAAAGTATCATGATGCTTCTCGTAGACTTTTAGTGGTGCTTCAAATATTCACGAGTTTCGTGTAAGAACTGGGGATAGATAGCATATTGTGAACTTACATAAAAAACATGCACTTGTCATGAATTTGATCTAGACTAATACCTTTGTGCACATGCGTTAGCTTGTTGTCCACAACACAGTATATCTGCTTACAACTTATGCTCGAAGTATTATAAGGATGATGAACTATTGACATCTTACACATAAATAATTCACCCCCTCGTAGATCGTACAGACTGGACTATCAGTGACGAGGTGAGAGAAAGAATTGTCTTACCCCCTATGATGAGGCGGTCTAGTGGGAGGCCTAGGGTAAATAGAATATCATCTAGAGATGAGGATGTACAACCAAATAATATAGAGTCGATGTGGTTTATGCGAACACAATAGACAGACATGGAAATATCTTATCCCCATTCACATGCGTGATGAATCACAATCAGGCACATAAGCTTGTATGTACTATTAAAATTTTGTATGTATATTGTATGAATTTTGTATATATATTGTATCTATTTTTATCCACCTAAGTATTTATTTATTTTTTTTGTCTGTAAGCAAACTAATGCAACTTGCATATATTCGATGACTACTTGAAGGGTTCAAGTAGTGGTTTATGACTACTCGAACCCTTCAAGTATTACATTGTCTCTGGACAAATCACTGCAGCAAACAAAAATGACTACTTGAAGGGTACAATTATTTTAGTACTTGAAGGGTTCAAGTAGTATTTCTTTATTGCTTGAATCCTTCAAGTAGTAATATTGTTTGCTGCCCTCTTTTTATACGGAGATCATGTAACTACTTAAATGGTCCAAATAATATTTTTTTAATACTTGAACCCTTCAAGTAGTAATATTGTTTGCTGCGCTCTTTATATACATAGAGCATGTAACTACTTGAAGAGTTCAAATAATATGTTTTTACTAGTTGAACCCTTCAAGAAGAAATATTCTTTGTTGCCCTCTCTTTATACAGAGAGCATGTAACTACTTGAAGGGTTCAAATAGTATTTTTTTTACTACTTCTACCCTTCAAGTAGTAATATTGTATGATGCATTTTTTATACAAAGAGCATGTAACTACTTGAACGGTTCAAATAGTATTTTTTTTACTACTTAAACCCTTCAAGTAGTCATATTGTTTGTTGCCCTCTTTTTCTACAGAGATCATATAACTACTTGAAGGGTTCAAGTAGTATTTTTTTACTACTTGAACCCTTCAAGTAGTAATATTATTTGCTACCGTCTTTTTATACAAAGAGCATGTAAATACTTGAAGGGTTCAAGTCGTATTTTTTTACTATTTGAACCCTTCAAGTAATCATATTGAACCCCTCATCAGTTTATAATTTCTTGAATTCCAATTCAAGAAGTGTTTATAAGAATTTCGACATCCAAACAACAAACAAAAAACAAAGCGTTCATAGTTCTGCAAGACCCTTAAATGGAGATGTACGACAAAAAAGTCCACAACCAACTTTTTATGAAATTGTGGGATAAGTTTCTGCTTTATAGTTGTTAAGTCTCGACCATAAACCAAGGCCTCCAAAAATTTAAAAGCAAAAACACAACAATCAAACCTACAAAAGAAAAGAAAAATAAATCAAATATCCATATTCCATGAATTAAGGTCATATGTACTAGAAAAAGGCTCACATGTTCCCTTGCTGAGCAACCTTGACATGCGTTAGAGTCCACTCATCAAGTATTTTATGAACTTCTTTTCTATTTTCATAAAAGTTCATAAGTTTAAGTAGATGAGTTAAGAGTCGCATTAGTAGACTGAGGTGGGCTCGTTGTATGGCGTTGTTCATTGAATTATAGATTTTGACATCTTTTTCATTGAGTCCAACTCCACGGTTATCCAGTGAGATTTGTTGATGTTCATAACAAAAAAAATCTATACAACTATTTGAACTCTTCAAGTAATCACTTGTTTTAATTTCCAGAAATAAATGACTACTTGAAGGGTTCAAGTAATTAGATACTGCTACTCGAACCCCTCAAGTAGTGAACAAATGATTACTTGAAGGGTTCAAGTAGTCAGATACAACTACTTGATCCCTTCAAGTAGTCAATTTTTCTAATTTCTAGAAACAAACGACTACTTGAAGGGTTCAAGTAGTCAGATACATCTTTTTGAGCCCTTCAAGTAGTCACTTGTTCTTATTTTCAGAAATAAATAACTACTTGAAGAGTTCAAATAGTCAGATATAATTACTTGAACCCTTCAATTAGTTACATGTTTTAACTTTCAGAGTGAAAATCAGTACTTGAAGTATTAAAGTAGTCAGGTACAACTACTTGATTTACCACTACAAAATGATATAACAAGAAAATCAAGTGTTCTTACCAATTTACGAGCAAAAATATCCTTCTACACATTTTCATGCTACACAATGTTGTTAGTCATCCAATTATAATCTTGGAAAACGATTAGCAACTTTTTTCGTATACATGTTTCTAATTGTGGTGATGACCTCATATGCTAAAACCAGTATAAATCAATAATAATTATTCTCCACTAATTTTGGAAGCATAAAAAAAGAAGAAGGGGATAAAGAGACCTGATAAGCATATGGGAAACTCCCCAATCCGTATGTATACTCAGTAATTTTTTCCCAACCTTCTTCTTTTTCTTTTTTTGACTTCCACCCGCTTCCTCATCATTAACTTCTTTGGGAATGGCGTTCTTCAAAGCTTGTATGGTACTCCCAAAACAACCCTCCCACATGGGTAGCTATTAAAATCATCCAGATTATCAACTAGCATCACCCACCTATTATTAAAATTGTTCCCTCTATCATTCCCAAGAAAAACATGCTCCAGTAAATAAAGTAGTCCCAACTTCACAACATCACCATCCTCGATACCAGCACTGCCACTAAAAACTTCCTCCAATCACTTGTTGTTGATGCTGTCATCACGGTTGAAGTACTGATCCCTAATCCTATTAGGGCTAGCCTTGTCATATGACCCAAGGTAAGGAGGAGTTCCACAGTGAAGGCCAGTTATCAAAGGAAATTCTCTCTTAGAGAACCTTATTATTTTTCTAGCTATGAGAAAATACATCTCATCTTTAGTAGTGAAATGCTTTGGCATAGCTTCTCTAAGAATCATGTGATGGCATATGGTTCCAAAAAATTGGACACTCTATATGTCTAGCAAATGACTAAAACATGTCTTCCTAAATAGAATCTTCTGAAATTCAGTGAGCTTTTCATTCAATTTTGTAATAGCATTTAGGCTGGAGAGGCAGTTCACTCTTCGAGGGATAATTTCATCATCATTGAAAATTGGAGCAAGCTGAATTTTTTGAGCCATATATCTGTTGAAGGATACAGAGATATAAAGTAAGAATCATCATTTATTTATACACATAAAAGCACTCGATTACTTATTGAAGGGTTAGAGTAGTTATAGAAAACTACTTGAACCCTTCAAGTAGTGAAATAGTGACTACTTGAAGGGTTCAAGTAGTCAGATACAACTACTTGAACCCCTCAAATAGTGAACAATTGACTACTCGAAGGGTTCAAGTAGTCATAAACAGCTACTTGAACCCTTCAAGTAGTCAATATATTCAGATGGTTATCACATTCATTTATAAAAAAAAATATTAACCAATCCAGACATGTAGACTGTTATAATCATCAAGAGAGACAACCTAAACAACCTAAACTCTAGAAGATTTTCTCTTAACCCCAGAACTTAAAAAGTCCAGTAAGAAGAACAAAAGAAAATAGTACAAACTCTAAGTCATTTTCTGCGTCCAAAAAAAATAATAGGTACCTGAGTTTGTCCGTAGGTGGGTGTCGTGCCCTAATATCATCCCAGAGTGCTCTGGAAATAGAAGAAAAAGAAGAAGAAGAAAAAGAAAACGAAGAAGAAGAAGAAGAAGGACACAACTTGCAGGGATTGTCTTGCCGAAGAAGAAGCAGAATAGACGTGAGAAGAGAGAGTACATATGAGAATGGAGACAAAGAGGAAGAAGAGAGTGTAAACAGATGAGAATGTAAATAGAAGAGATGCGATGCAAAGAAGAGTGCGAGATAAGTTACTGCCTTTTCGTACTTGATGAAACTCGTTAGCCAGTGTGTGTGAATGGTAAATAAAGTTTGATTTAGTGAGTGAGGGGTATAAATTTCTGAATTTTGAAAATGGGGTATAAAAATCCTAAAAAAATGAAAATGATATATTTATACAAATAACCCTTACAACTTTTACCTTCTCCTTTCTACATCTAGTCACGGGTCCAAGGATTGATCCATCTCACATAAGTTTGATCCGAATAAAATGTGCGAGATTTATCGCGTTGAGCTTCAATCTTAATGATCCAAAAAAGTTTGACATAAATGAGAAAAATAGTTTAGTATACTTCTCTTTTATTTTTTATTTTTTTTTCATTTTATCTTTTCCAATTTACACGGTCTATTTTGGGCACAAACAACGCAAATCTAACATAATTCTTTCACGTTCTAAGAATAAAAATAGCAGAAATCTGTGTCCAGTTTAATCCATCTCACATTCACCTCTTATGATCTCACATTCACCTCTTATGGATCCCATATAGGACGAATTAATAGTGATCAACCATTTACATCCCCAGTATCATATAATTTTCCTTCATCGTAAAGAGAGAGATTATATTACATAACAAAATGTAGTTTGGATATTATCAATTTGATTCTTGAAATTTCATTTTTTTTTATTAGTAAGATTACCGAAATTACAAATAAATCTCATTCCTTTTTTTATAAATCAAAATTGAGCAATTGTATAAGGTTTTATAAAAACTCAATTAATCATTTGATATAATTATTATGATTAGTTTGCTGACTGTTGGTTTTTTTAAAGTTCAGATAAAATAAAAAATTATGGAACTAATAACCAACTCATCATCAATAATCAGCGTACCCTCAACAACATCCGTTATCTGTTTTCCTAAGAAATTAGAAGAAAGCTTTGATCTCTCAGGTTTCTCTCGTTTCGCATAAGTAAGCTTATCATCATAAATATTCCTGGCTGCAATTAATATGAACTTGGAACATGCAAGAATGTTCCTTTGAAACTAAGATATTAGTTTTCCTTTTCAATTATCAGGGGAGAATTACATTTGTTTTGAGGAAAACTAAAGATTGAAAGCTTTAACTATGACCATTTGACTCCAAAACAAAATATTTAAAGTGCAAGAATCTTTGTGTAGAAGAGAACAACATAAATAACATTTTTAAGATTCGATTTTCGATATTTATACATTCCATCTCAGTACATTATTACAACATATTAACATATGCATTATATTTTATATATGTATATGTGTTTATTTTTATTTAATTATAAGTGCCAACTCATAGAGCAAAAAAGCCAGAGGACAAACCCCAACACTAAAACTTTCTTGTATAAACTCCAAAAGGTCGACTTGCCATACTCTTGTGTATTCCTCTTCACCTCTACTAATTTGATTTTGTATGTATGATTGTATTATTATTGGCTTGCATTGAGCATGTGTGCTCACGCATCTTGTTCTGCAAATATATCCAGAAGAGACAGTACCTGTAATAAGTTACAGAGGTATCGGTTAGCTTTTAGACTTAGCCGATTTGAAGTATATAACTGAATTTTGTTGCTAAAATTACCTCAGGGATGTTTAGTTCGAGCCGGAATTTGGGGCCGTCGTAATGGTGAAGAATAGGGCGGAACGAGTCCTCTTCGAGAGGCTCGCATACTTTCCGAGTTATAACTCTGACCTGTTTTCATTTTAAATGAGAGAATTGTAAGCCCTAATTTATCAAAAATGTGATTAAAAATGTCTAAAATGAGATGAGTCATAAGATTGAAGAAATTACCTGAGCAGGGAAACGAGATTCTCCAGCGCATTTTTTGTCCTCCCATGCCGTTGGATCAATGTTTGATCCTCCAAAACTTGATGCCTGATCATTAATTAATTATTTAAAGTTAATAACGTATATGTATAGATGAGGGAATTTTATTTTCATAAGAAATTCATAACCTTATTTAGATTTTTTTTGCTTTTCTATTTCAAAAAGAATCTAAAGTTTGGTAATGCAATGATTATCTCATTCTTATCATTAAAAAATCATATTCAATCCGAATGGTCTACTTAAATTAGTGTTAAAAAGCTCAGTTCGTTTTATTTGTTAAATTTAAAAAAAAAAAAGAAACTAAAACTATATATAACTAGACAACACAAAAAAAAAACTCAGTTCGTTTTATTTAAATAAAGAAACTTAAAAATATATAACCAGACAACATCAAATAACACATTCCAACACATACTCTAGACAACATCAAACAACAGTCAACTCACGTGACATAGAAAAAATAACCGGAGTAAGAATCAAACTATGTAAAATGTCAGACATGGAACAGACCAAACTCTGATTATAATAAATGGTAACTTAAATTATAGAGATACAAACCTCAAAAATTCCATGAAGTTGGTGCGTTGAATAGTTGTAGAGGAATAGAGGCAAGCCTGGAGTTATTGCCCTGACTGAGTCTCTATAACGTGGAGGCAAACCTGCAATAATTAATATTTTATTCCAAATATTATTAAAATAAATATTTGGTAAACTTATTTTCTATTAATTTTAAGAACAACAAAGGGTTGAAAGAGCATACCGAACAGCTGTCTTTTGAGATTCTCCTGCATGGTATCATTGTTGCAGACAAAGATATACCCACCAATGGTTTCATTCCTGGGAAGAGATTCCGACGCCGGAAGTGTTTTGAATCTTTTATCCACACCACTCTTACTTTCCTTCCCATTATTCTCGTTATTGTTATCCCCATTACTGATCTTCTTATTCCCATTCCTCTTCCCACTTTTCCCACCATATTCCTCCTCCCCCTTCCCCACATTCTTATAGCTCTTCAAATTAAAATTCCCGTTGCTACTGTTATTGTAATACCCTGGCTTATTCGAATAAACCCCTTTGTTAAATCCGCCATTAACACTCCTCTGACCTCCACCAAGAAACTGCCCGGCTTCCTTATTGAAGGTCTTCGCCTTGAAATTGTCCCACCCATTACTCAAATCGTTCAAATTAGACCCAGATGGGTTCAAATTACTGTTCCAGTTATTAAAATCAGACCCACTTGGCTTGAAGCTGTTCCAACCGTCGTTGAGGTCCGATGATCCTTTGGGGTTCGGGTTGGTGAAGGAATTGACGCCTCCGCCTACTCTGATGTCGAAATTCTTTCTGTCTTCTGGCTTCTTTGACACGTAGGAGTTGCTCCAGATTGACTCGTTGATTGATAGATTGGCTAGATTGTTGCTCTGTAGCCGGAGCTGATCGCTGAATTGCATGAAGGATTGTTGATTGTTCTCCATAATTGATAAAATCTCTGTTTGGTTTCTGTGAAAGGGTTAATTTTTCGATCTGGGTATGTGGAAAAATTGGAAGTTTTTGCGTTCTGTGCAGTGTATGAAGTTGAGAAGAGAGAGAGACGCTGAGAGAGAAAGTGGTTGGGGGAGGGAGTGATAAATAACGAGGGAATAGAAAATGAAAGAGGAAATTTCAAGGAAATTGAGGGAGGATTACGTGTGGAATTGTCAAAGTAGAAATTTATTTATCAATTTTTTTTTGGTGATTTTTTTTGTATTCGTTGTTCATTGATATTTTAGTTGAGCTAATAAGGATATTGATGATGCAAAACCGCGTTCTTTAGGTGGGGGAGGTGACGTGGTGGGTTAGACTTTAGAGAGAGAAGGAGATGGAGGGTTTGATTTCATACACGTTCTAGAAGGTCTGGGGTGTTCGGTTGGGATTAATTTGATTTGATTATTTTAATAAAAAAGGAAAAACAAAGGATAGAAGTTGATTTGCTTAAGAGCTAAGAGTTGAATGTGGAAAAAGAAGAAGTAGACGCGTAAGAGTGGAGACTGAGGGAGTGCGTATGTGAAGTTGGAATTGTATCTTTTCAAGTGTAGAAGTGGTCGGCGACAATGAGGAGTGTAAGAGTGGCTCCTTTGCTGGCTGTAGCCACGTTACGACACTGTGATGTGTGAGTCATTTGGTCATATTTAATGGTCAACATAACAAATGGGTCGATTCGACCGGTTTTATAGATGGAATCAGTTCGGTTTATCTCGCGTCAGACTCACTCAAAACAAGATTATATCGATGAACTGAGCCTGTCATATAACCTTTGATCTATTATCGTTTCTTGATTGAGAACCCAAAACAAGACCAGTGCAATCGGTAAGCGCTATAAGCAGTTCTAACCTACCCGGCTAAACTACACAAAAAAATCATCCTTGAAGAATATATACTATTTATTTTTCAAATGTGACCAGACCCACGTAATATACCTGATTAGTTAAGTCCGACCATGAAGCATCGATTTTAACGGATTGTGTTGAGCCCTTCACATTTTTTCGGAGAGGATCGCTCATATATATTCTTTTTTGGATAACACATGTGTTTAGGTGTGAATTTTGAACCGGATCGGAACATGAACGGAGAGTCGTCTAGTCATCGCAAAAGCCTTGGGAACATAGAGGTCTAGCATCGAGGAAATGATGAGCATCCTTAACGGCTTAGACGGTGATAACCTCTGGCAAACGCACCTCTTAAGGGTTTCTAATGAGAGGGAGAGGGAGAAAGAGCCCCAAATGTGTGTGTGAAAAGTAAAAAAAATATCCCCCTCTCAATAGGAGTTAAGCCTCTTTATATAGAAAGTAGAGGGTAAACCCTAATTTTATGATGGTCAATCAACGATTGCCGAGTGTATGTAAGGCCAACGTATATGATGTTGCCACGTGTCTCTATGTTCATCCTCAATGAGAAGACAACGCAATCTAAAACCTACTGAGGAGGTTGTGACCGCGGATCGACACAACGAACATCATCTTAAACCTACCAAACTGTATGCCTCCAATTCATTCCCAAGGTGGTAAGGGTTCGTCCAAGTCATGTTACTTGACTTTACGGTTGTAAGTAAATAATCATAGGGGTCCGATCAAGGTGGGTTGACCCATTGGGTATGTCCACGATAGAAAATTCATGTATAAACATTAGCCCCATGTGCAAGTTTGAATGTGTAGCACTTGAACTTGTACGTAGTCTCGGTGTGTGTGGTGTGTATTATGATCTTACTTGATACGCCACCAAATTGTGAGATGTTCAACTGTGATGACGAATGTTTATTCACTGAATCAATCATGTAAAGTTATCTTTGTTATTGTAGCCCCCAGTTGAATGTGATGATGTACCAATCGCTTTTCATTTAGCCTCTAGTAAGAGTTGTAAGAAGTAGGCTAGGTAAGTCTCTTTCAATAAAGAATTTGTTTGTATCGGCATTCACGAAATGATGACTAGGTGACTGAAATAATACACACACGCGCGCACACACACACACACACTAGTGCACGCCCACACTAGCGCGCGCCCACACTAGCAGCGCGCACACTAGCAATGTACAACCTTAAGTTTCAATGTAAGCATGAGTGAGTATACATGGTAGTATATGTAGCATATGCATGTTCATAATGTGTCATGACAAATGGATAGAGTCATGCAACATTTTCTACTCACATTATTCTCGTATATGATAGATACAGTTCAATGATGTATTCCTAATCATTTCAAGAGATAAATCATTAAAATCATGAGCAAATGTACCACCGCTTTCTGATATTGAGATAACTAACGAGAGAAAAGTTCATCAAGAAATGGCCCGATGACAAATGCACATGTTGGAGTACCGTCCGCAGACGATTCGACTTGTGAAAGTGCACACACGTAGGAACCTGCATGATATTGCCTAAGAAGACGCACACATATACAAAAATATAATCAAGTTGCCAAAGGAGTCGCGTGCATATTGGACTATCCGTAATGATCATGCTTAAAGGGTTATATATACATCCTTACTTCAACTTTATCATGCATCAATTCATGCTTTGAATTTTCATCAGACATGCTCATTATTTCCTGCTTCGAACTATTATCACGCATCCCTACTTTGCACATACGACTTTTTACATGAGCATATTCATAACAAATCTCTAAGTTAGATTTTATCCATGTGACAACGGTCATATTCTATGCTAACGAGCGAAATAAACAGTTAAAACAACTTGTGTACTTCCAACACGTTATGCCGGCTAAGTTCCGCTTTGAAGGAATTTGCAACAACGGCTAAATTCAGCCTGACTACCTTTACTTAAATGTTCTATTGCATTTCAGGAACAAACTTTACTAGAAAGTCTTAAACGCATCCCAGGGTCCTACTCTGCTGAAACGTCTCAAACGTATTCCAGGAACAAGCTTCGCTGAAACATCTTAAGTGCGTTTCAGGAACAAACTTCGCGGAAACGTCTTAAATGCGTTCAGGAACAATTTCCGCTGAAACGTCTTAAACGTGTTTCAGGAATAATCTTTGCTTAAACATCTTAAATGCATTCTAGGAAAAACTTTCGCTGAAACATCTTAAAAGCGTTACAAGATCAATCCTTGCTGAAACGTCTTCAATGCAATCTAGGAACTAACTTCGCTGGAACGTCTTACACGCATTTCAGGAACAAATTTCACCGGAATGTCTTAAATGTGTTCCATGAACTAACTTCGCTGAAACGTCTTAAATGCATTTCAGGAACTAACTTTGCTGAAAAGTCTTAAATGCATTATAGGAGCCAACTTTGTTGAAACCTCTTAAATTCATTCCAGGAGTAATCTTTGTTGAAACGTCTTAAATGCGTTACATGAGCCAACTTTACTGAAACGTCTTAAATTCATTCTAAAAGCAATCTTTAATGAAAAGTCTTAAATGCATTTCAGGAACTAACTTCGCTGAAACATCTTACATGCATTTCAGGAACTAACTTCGTTGAAACATCTTAAAGGCGTTCCAGGAACTAACTTTGTTGAAACGTTTTAAATGCATTCCATGAGCCAACTTTGCTGAAACATTTTAAATGCATTCCAGGAGCAATCTTTGTTAAAACGTCTTAAATGCATTCCAGGAGCAATCTTTGTTGAAACATCTTACATGCGTTCCATGAACTAACTTCGCTGAAACGTCTTACACGCATTTCAGGAACAAACTTCACCGAAACGTCTTAAATGTGTTTCAAGAACTAAGTTTGCTAAAACGTCTTAAACGCGTTCCAGGAACTAACTTTGCTGAAACGTTTTAAATGCATTCCAGGAGCCAACTTTGCTGGAACGTCTTAAATGCGTTCACAGATAACTGACCTGTTATAAGTTTTTGGGTTTTTTATAACTACAAAAATCGAAGTAAAGATTACGATGCTAAACGTCTTTCAATTCTAAGTCACCCTCGTGACAAGTTTTTCATTATCTCGAGTGCGCTTAATGGTGATGTTTTCTTTGCAACGATCCTAAACTACCTATAATAGGCACATTTAACAGTGATTTTTCCTCAACAGTCCTAAGTCACCCCTCGTGGTAATTTTGTTGTTACGTCGGGTGCACTTAGCGATGATTTTTTTCTCAACAGTCCTAAGTCACTCATCGTGGTAATTTTTCCATTACCTCGGGTGCACTTAACAATGAATCATTGACCCGCCTATTAAGGTGATTTTACTATCATTGAGGCAGTAATCGACTTGGAATACTATGCTTGAGGCACCGGACATGGTTATATCTTGTTACTATGGGTGTGCAGAATCAACATAAAAATATTTTCATTATGTGGTATTACTGACACACTTAGAGGAGGGTGGAAACCCTTTTCACAATGATAATGTAACCATGGATGATAAAATTCTCACAAAAAACAAGTCATTATTCTTGTTGTCTTGATTATTGGTTAGAAGGAGAATCTCCCAGTAAAATAGAAAACTAGTTGTGAAAGCAGATTTTCGAAACAGAAACGATGGCGTAGAATACGTCACAAGGAATATGTATATATTGATATATTCCCCTCTTTTTGAAGCTTAAAGAATATGTCATTTTCTCTGCTATGACTGAATTCAATAATGACGTAGAGACTATAGGCCAATATAGAATAGCAAGTATATATCTAGAATTCCTCATATGCATACTAAAGCCCCCTTCATGCGTGATTCAGATTCATGTGGCAGAGATCATGAGACAGTGTAAATAATAAATAATTCCATAAATACTTACAATAATTAGGTTGATAAATCCATGAATAAGCATGATAGGTCAGATGATAAATCCGGCAATCCCCTCAAGATGAGTCAGATAATAGATAATTAGTTAAGAAACCCGCATAATAAGTTGATTGATAAATCTCTGATATCCATAATAAGTCAGTAGATAATTTGGATATCTCCATGATGAGCTCGATAATAAGTCTATAAATCTCCATGATAAATTGATTAATATACCAAGAAATTCTCGTGGAGAGTTGACATATAAGATGAATAAATCCATTAATTCCATAAGCGCTTGATGAGCAAATCAATAAATTCTCATAATTTGTTGGTGGGATCCTAAGCTTTGCAGGGTTGAGTCCTTCAGTGTGAAATGCTTCGTCTGGAGAGCCTCAACCGTGCATTCTATTTTTTGAGATATAATTTCTACATGGGGATAGTGTTTTGGTGCCCATTTATTTATTAAGCCTTGCTGTGATATAGGCGCCTTAAAAGACATGGTATGGGCCATGATAGAGGGCCTCGAAGGCAGGTGAAATACCATAGGCGTGCCTGCTCAGAGTTTAGGAATTGGGACAAGGTAGGCTGGCTGCTCACGAGTCACGAAGCTAAAGGCCGGCGGTCATGTTGTTAGGCAAAGGCCGATCTCTGACACTGTGTAGCATGCGCATCGACACCAAAATGGGTATCTTGTGAGTTGTTATTAAGGGTGGGCGGCTTTGATAATGCTCGTTGTTGAATTGAAGGAATGGCAGCCTTAGTGGAATCAATCATGCGTAGAGGTGGCAACGTGCCAACTCGGCCTGGCAATGTTCCGCCCGAGCGGTTCACAGGCAGGTCCTGGGCCTTTTCAGTTGGTTCACGAGCTGGTTCCGGGCCAAGCCGCTAGAATTTTAGGGAAGTCCGCAATGAACCGCTGAACCGGCCCGTGTACGCAAGGGCCGAGCCTCTGACGGTCCAGGCCAGTTCACGGGTCGGTCCCAGTTAAATAACGAGGCCGACCCGTTTTCTCTATATTTAATTCTAAAAAAAGTAGATGGGGAGAGTTGAACCTTGGTGGAAATAGATGATGTGTAGGGATTACCACTAAGTTATATGAAAGTCATGTTACTTTCTTATAATTATTTTATTTTATTTATTTAAAATATCAATAGAAAAACTTGTAATAATAAGTAAAATAATTATTTTATTTATTAAATTCATAAACTAGTAATATTTATATTCACGTAAAATTAAAAATATAATAACTAATTAATAACTAATTTATAATTCATATTCATTAACACAGCAAAAAATATTAAGAATATTAAACCAATAATTTTAAATTTTTTTATGAATCCAATTTTTCATTGAATAAAATATTCATTTAAATAAAAAATATTTTTTTTATTTAATTAAATACGGTTATCTCAAAAGTATATTATATGAAGTTTGCAATGTGTTAAAAAATAATAAGAATGTATTTTAAATAATATATTTAACAAATGTCATCTTGGTCTATTGGTAGAGAGTGTGATTTATAAGAGAGAGTCAAATGTTCAAACTTCACTAAATAAATAATTGTTCAATTTTTTAGATAAAAGAGTGGATTCACGGCACGGGCCAGTTCAGGCCCGCCGGGCTTCACAGGTCGGGCCTAGCATCCGGGCTGAGCCATAGGCTTTGAAGACAAGGCTCGTGATGGCCCAGACCTGACCCACGGGCCTTAACCGGCCCAGTACTATTTAATATCGGGCCTAGCCGAGTCAGATTATAATGGACTAGTTCAGTCAGTTTCACAGGCCGAACCGACCCATTTACCACCTCATATCATGGGCTTGAGGAATGTGGAGGCGGGCCTAGAATATTTGTATACCAGAAGTTATAGGCGGGCTAAGCCATGGTCTTATATTGAAGTGGGATTTGAGTGTTGGAACTTGAGGCCTTCAACTTAAAAATAAAAAAAACAATTTCTTTTAGGTCTCATTACCAATACCAAGACTTGCCGCCACTCTCTCTCTTTCTTAACAAAACCTAACTTCTTCATCACATTCGACCATTTTTTTTAGATCGCTGCACACAAAGCACTGGGATGAAGTCGACTGAAAAAATTGTTTGATGAAGGAGACTGAGATAACCATTGACGAAGGCGGAAATGAAGAAAATCGATGAAGCGATCTGATGAACGCGATGTGATGACTGTGGAGTCCTCATCGATAAATATTCTCAACTCTCTTATTGTATTCGTCGTCCACCATTTTTATCATTTTTATTTAATTCTGAAGGTTTGCCATCCTTGTATGGGGCGGAACAGCTAGTTTTTCAGATTTATTGCAAAATTTTCTATTTCCCCTCTTCTTCATCACAACACAATACGGAGAAAATTTTCTCGATTCCATCAAATTTCCCATTTCCCCCAAGGAACCGAAAGAACTAAAGACAGATTTCTACTGTGAGTCATTTCACCATTTCATTTAGTCCACCATAATATTTGGTTTAGGACAAGAGAAAAATCATGATAGATTCCGTACAATTCTTGTCAATTGACTTCACGATTGTAGGTGGATAATAACAGGGATCCGATGAAGGTGGGTGGACCCATTAAATATATCAGGATGGAAAATTTATGTATAAGCATGGAAAATTTATGTATAAGCAACATGTATTTAAACTTACACCCGATTAATCTCACGGATCCTAAAATTACACTAAGTAAAACCTCTAATGGCTTTAAGTGCGGGTCGAACTTATGAACTTTGAGGAGTGCAAAAGTGTTAAATTTCCACAAGGCTTTATTGAATAACTCGTTGTCCTTTTCTAACTTCTGGAAAAGAAAAGCTAAAAAAAATGGATTAGCAGCCATTGAACAACACCGAGGATGGCGTTGTTTAGCTTCCCCAGACACCTAACTTATCTCAATGTGAGAGGATTTTTCAATAATCCCAGACACCTAACTTAGTCTCAGTGTGTGAGGATTTTTCAATAATCATCAAATTAGGTTTAACTCGACTTATGCTTATCGAATTTTTTGTTGACCCTCTTTGGTCATCACCTTCTTCCCCCATGTAGGTTGTCCACTTTTTGGGGATTACTTTTATTTAAATTCAAGCTTCCCTTTGTTGTTCTAAAATATCCTCATCATGGGATCTCATATTGTCATATATTTTTCATGCAATTGCAGCCTTTTAAGGAGAGAATATTCCATTGTGATTCTACTATTTACCTTATTCTTGGGCCTTGGTATTAGCCACTAAGATGACAATCTGAGATCCATGTCGGTCGACTCTCCTATTTCTGTTCGTCCACAATTATGTTTCTTCTCCGCAATAAACCATCACAGACTTAGCGAATCATAGTAGTCAACTTTACACATTCTTGCATGTCATAAATTTACACTCATGTGTAACCAGTTGAGCTACAACTCAAGGTTCATATGCCATCTTGGTAGTCAGTTCTGGATGATTTTCGTCCAACATTTCTT
This sequence comes from Datisca glomerata, assembly GCA_003255025.1. Lineage (NCBI taxonomy): Eukaryota > Viridiplantae > Streptophyta > Magnoliopsida > Cucurbitales > Datiscaceae > Datisca > Datisca glomerata. The sequence goes on along the minus strand of QANY01005768.1, from coordinate 860,112 downwards.
ATAAGTCTTCGCTCAGACTGCATTCCAAAGTCTTCTCTTTCGCTAGGTAGGCCTCATTAGGTCCGTGGGAGTCCTTGTCTAATGCGGTTTTCTCTTGTTATGCTCATTAGACTGAGAATGTTAAGTCCTCTCAATGGGCCACACCTTCGTTGTTGGAATTTATGGGCACCTTCTTTGTTGGAATTATGTACATAAGTATGGTATAATAATTATTTATGAGTATTTAATTATTTTTTAGACATTTTATATTATTGAATTAATGAATGAATGAAAAAAAAATTCTATCAATTAAAATGTGTTGATAATTTACTTAAGTCCTGGAACTATTGTCAACGTAAGAAGAGTAAAGACACGGAGGCTTTCCCGACAAACTCTTCTGAAATAGTTCAAAATATTATTCGTAGTCTTAGGATCGACTGGGCAATCGAGTTCATTACGACTGTCAGCTAGGTTGAACCAAAGGATGTCAGTTTTAGGGCATGAGAATGGAGACTTTAACGGTTGACCTAGACATATTGGGACATGTTGAATAGACCAGTAACAAATTAGTTTAGAGCGAAACTGTTTATCTAGCTCTAAATCTAATTGTTACACCTAAAAGATATTTTCATAATTACATTAATCTTGAGATGAATATGAAACTTGACTTAATTAGTTACAATCTTTGATATGCCAAATGAGTGAGTTCTAATTGCTGGACAATACCTCGGTTGTTGGGATCGTGATTCAACTATGTTGGAGTTACAAAATTCACAAACATGAAAATTCATGACGAGATTGCAAATACAACAATATCACCTTGTATTTTATCGATGAGTGTGTGAACAAATTAACTTGGCCAAGTATTCGATGAAATGAATCATTAAATAAGACATGGTAAATTGTATGAGACAATTCACTATAATGTCTTTCTTATTCATTGTCAATAAATGAGTTATAGAAATAATAACTAGAGGGGTAAAATGTAATTTTACATCTCACTCTTGTTACTCATATTCACGAAGGTTATTATGTTAAATTATTTTGTGGACCGTGAAATAAAAGTGTTTATTTGCACCAACAGAAAATGTAGCGCGCATGAATCGAGAATTGATTCGGCATCAGACTCATAGTGGAGTTATACAATGTCAGAATTAAATAGTTCAGGAATTTATGGAGATAAATTAATTGAGTATTTAAATCTTATAGCTTTATTCGTATGAGTCCATTCGGTCTAAGGAGTAGCTCACAAATGAAAAATAACACTAGTTGGACCAAAAACATATTTTGGACCAAAGTATATTTTCTGAACTTATACGTGATGGGTGTTGTGACTTAATTAGTGAATAGCAAGTAATTAATGTTCAAATTAATTAATCGGTTATTTTCTAATTATTAAATAATTAATAAATAAAATTAATTAAATGATGAAAATCAATTTAATTTATCAATTTAGATTGATCAATTCAGGCACAACATTGACACTAGGGAGATACGTAATTTTTAGCAATACCGTATTAGGGGGTGAATTTTTAGTAATATAACATATAGGGGTATATGTGTAAGTTTTGTAATTATTATAGAAATGATTGTAATAGGGTTTCATCATTAATCATAACACAGTGTATGATTACATAGAGTGGAGAAAACACAACTTATCTCCCTCCCCCTAGTTGTCGCTGAAATACACATAGGGTAAGGAAAAATCTAATTTTTCTTCTCCAGTTGTTTTGAGATCCCACATTCAATTCTTGATCAACATCCGGTTGTTGGAGTGAATGTTGATTCACATTCTACGAAGAACGAAGATCACTAAGACAATTAATAGAATTTCACTTAGTCAGAAATTCTCCGATACAACATAAGGTATAAATCGTTTCTACCTCTATTGAATACATTTAACTAAGTATGTATAATCGTAAGTATGGTTTTAATATTTGAAATGATTAAAATGGTTGATGTGAATTTTTTATTTTTCCCTCCACAAACCGTTCATGGTTCATTGATTTTTTCTTAAATTTTAAAACTTGATCCAACAATAGGTATCACAGCCATGTGTTCTTGATTGCACATATTTAGTTTTAAACGTATGTACCATTGCATGTTGTGATATTGGCATATTATTTTGTATGATAAATTCAAAATAGTTTTGAATGAGTTTTATGAATGAATCTCGATAAATTGGCTCTAGGCGTTTTATTTTTCAAATTTTTGAATTGACGTACGGTGAAATTGAGGCATTGAATTTTATGTAATTTATTTTCTTGTAAAAGTTGTATTTTTTTTAATTCTAAGTATTACGTCGCCTCCTAGGAAAGTCACCGTCAAGGGACGTCACCGCCACTGCCTTCTCCGATCACCGTCGTCCGCCTCCATGCTGCGTCGCCTCCTGCCCCACTGCTTGCCATTATGACCATGCGTGGTGACTACGGTTTGTCAAACCCTAAGCAATAATAATTAGGATTTAGGAAGTCCTGTGATGCTTTGCAAAAATCCTTATCCTAACTTTTATCTTCTAAATTTTTAATTTTAAACGGATAAAACATAATTAAAATTTAAAAAATAATTATCTATTTTATCTTTTTATCTTTTGAATTTTGAATTCAAAAGATAATTATCTTTTTTATCTTTTTAAATTTTAAATTTTGAATTTTAAAAATGATATTTAATGAGATTATTTAATTAGAAAAATAGTTTTCTTTTATTAAAGTGTTTTGACAAAACTTGAAAATGTGACTGCACTACTGTAAAACACTCCGTGGTGACTAGGGTTTATGAAACCCTAAGCAATAATAATTAGGGTTTGGAAGGCTCTGTGATGTTTCACAAAAATCATTATCCTATCTTTTATCTTCTAAATTTTGAATTTTAAACAGATAAAAAATAATTAAAATTTAAAATATAATTATTATTTTTATCTTTTTAACTTTTAAAAAATTTGGATTTAATGATAATTATCAATTTTTATCTTTTTATCTTTTGAATTTTAAATTTTAAAAAGGATATTGAATGAGATTATTTAATTAGGAAAATAGTTTTCCTTAATTAAATGGTTTTGATCAAAACCTGAAAATGTGATTGCACTATTGTAAAGATTTACAAAATTGGTGAGACATCCTGAAGGACAAGGAGACAATTACAGACGCCATGAAGACTAGTAATTGAATTATTATAATTTATTTATTATTCTTTTTATGAGTAATGAGCCAATAAGGAGGTTAGTTTTGAATGAATGATTTATTATTAATCTCGTATCATCATATAACATTTCATATAGAAATATGGATATACCAATATCAAAATTTCATATAGCATGCAGATGTACATGCATCATTATAGTTTAAATTTATACTGAGTTATAATTTAAATTCAATGCGAATTTTATAAAAGTTATAAATTTTAAATTGGGATTTAAAATTTATAAAATTTTATAATTTTCAAAACTTGTTTTTCCAAATTATAAAAGAGTTATAATTTTGAAAAAAAAATGAAAAATCCATTTTTCTAAAAAACTAAGTCTTGAGGGTCGTTTACGTTGAAACGCTCTCAATGTCCCCAACGCAAACTTGATCGTGACACGGAGAATGGTTTAGAGCTGCCCTAGTCGTTCTCTTTTCAGTGGGAGAAACTTGGGAAACGTGTGACTTTGAGTCATCGAGTTGCTTAAAAAACTAAAGTTTGTAAAGAAAGTGGTGAGGCATGACCGTTCCTAGATGGACTGTTAGTTCATGGCAACCATTAAAGCCAATGTGTCGATTAAACACTTAGAAGGAAGTACATTGTAATCCCTTATAGGGGCTAGTCAATGAGGCTAAGGTGACCAAAACCATTGGTGATTGGTTAAGCTAATTTTAGTGACATCTTGAGAAGCGTAAATAAACGAGAGGAGACTCGATGCAATAAGAGGTTTCTTGGATGTTGTCTTTAGGTGAAACAAGCCGTCGTTGTTGATAGTAACATCATGGAAGGAATACTTTTTATTTGATTTTTAAATATTTAAGTATTTACATCATGCATCATACTTTCCTAAATGATTGAGTATTTATTTACACCGCTTTGTTTATTTTTTCAGTAATCATGTCGATATCTCAACTCTCAACTAACTTAAACGCGAACAAACTTACTGGTGAAAATTACGTGGATTGAAAATTTAATCTTGATATCGTGCTGAAGGTAGAAAAGCACAAGTTCGTGCTCACCACCCGTTGTCCCTTTAAGCCTATTGCTGAATCGAATCAAGAGGAAAATGATACTTATTCTTCTTGGCTGCGTTCTGATGAGATCACCAGGTGTTACATCTTGGCTTCTGTTAACAATGTGTCACAACAACAACATGAGAACATGGAAACTGTCACTGATATAATGTTGAACATCATCAAAATTTTGGAGATCAGGGTCGTAAAGCCAAACAGACTGATGTGTGAAACTTCATGAACTGCAGGATAAAATATGGAACTCCTGTCAAAGAACATATGATATCGATAATAAGTTATCTAAATGAGATGGAGATCATGGGTTCTGTGGTAGATGGAAAGACATAAGTTGACATGATCCTTGAGACTCTGTCTGATACTTTTGAGAACTTCAAACTTAATTATTCAATGAATAAGTTGAGTTACTCACTTTCTGAGCTGATGAAGGAATTGTAAGCTGTTGAGACCCTGTTTCTGAAGGGTAAGAGAAAGACTGGAGAAGCAAACTTTACTGAAAGCAAGTCTTCCACCTCTGGCGCAAAAAAGAAACACAAGAAAGGTCAAAGAAGGCTAAAAAGTAGAACTCAAAAGCTGTGGAAGGTAAGGGAACTACAAAAGTTGAAAATTTGAAAGATAAGTGTCATCATTGTGGAGCCGCTGGCCATTGGAAACGTAACTGCCCAGACTATCTCAAGGAGTTAAGATATTGCATAATTCTGGCACTACAAAAGTGGACAACTTGAAGCATACATAATTCTGATCGACTAGCCAACTCACGTTTTAACATGTTTATGTCATGCACCAAAAATCTAAAACTTTTTAAAAGTTCAAAGAGTACAAGGCTATGGTCGAAAAGAAATTAGAAAATAAATCAAAACGTTACGATCTGATCGTGGTGGAGTGTACTTGCTAGGAGAGTTTAAAGACTTTCTTAAGGAAGAATATATTCTTTCTCAGCTTATAGCACTTGACGCTCCAAAAAAATAGTATGTCAGAGAGAAGGAATCAAACTCTATTGAATATGGTTAGAACCATGATGAGTTACTCATCCCTCCCAGATTCATTCTGGGAATATGCCTTGGAAACAACATTATACATTCTAAACCAAGTTTCATCAAAGACGATGCCTGATACGCCAAATGAAAGATGGAATGAACGAAAGTTGTCTGTAAACCACCTTAGGTTATGAGGATGCCCAACACATATTCTAAAACTGAAGACAGGCAAGTTAGCTAGTCGATCATAATTTTGCATGTTTGTAGGATACGCCATATGAAAGATGGAAGGAACGAAGATGTATGTCTTTTATAGTCTGACTGACAAGAAAACATTCGTGAGCATGAATGCACATGTTCTTGAAGAAGACTATATAAGAAGTGTGAAGCCGAAAAGCACTCATGTACTGGAGGAATTATTGAGTGGGAGGACACCAACTCCCCATTCAGGAAGTGTTTCTGATTCAATAATGGAAGGACCATAACAAGAGCCAAGACCTATGCAGCCTCAAAGTAGTGAGATAACATAACGGGTAAACCTGAAGCAAAACTATGACAATAAGCCTTGAACATTGAGACACAATCAATGTACTCGAACGGAGTCTGGAAACTTGTAGATCCTCCTGAAGGGATAAAACTTGTAGAGTGTAAATGGATTTATAAGAAAAAGAGAGGTTCAGATGGGAATGTGGGGACATTCAAAGCTAGGCTAGTAGCCAAATGCTATACCCAAAAGGAAGGTGTTGACTATGAGGATACCTTCTCGTCGGTGGCCACGCTTAAATCCATCTGAATCCTCATGTCCAATGCTATTACCCTCGATTATAAAATCTGGCAAATGGATGTCAAGATTGACTTTCTGAATGACAATCTTGAAGAGCGCATTTATATGGCTCAACTAAACGGGTTCATGGAGAAAGTCCAAGAAGGTAAGGTTTGTAAACTACTGAAGTCAATTTATGGATTTAAGCAAGCATCCCGATCATGGAATATCATATTCGTTGAAACTGCCAAGAACTTCAGTTTTAAGGAGTTGGTGAATGAACCCTTCGTGTATAAGCTAATACACAAAGGGAATGTGAATTTTCTGGTTTTGTACATGGATGATATTCTGCTCATTGAAAATAATGTAGGAAAACTATCGGATGTCAAGATTTAGCTTGCAAAGTAATTTGATATGAAAAATCTTGGGGAAGTTGCCTTTGTCCTAGGTATGCAGATTTTTTGGGAAGGAAAGAATAAACAATTGGCATTATCTCAAGCATCTTATATTGATATGGTGATCATTTCAGTATGTAATACTCGAAGAAGTGATATCTTCCTTTCAGGTATGAAGTCAGCCTCTCCAAGGAGCAGTCTTCTAAGACTCCTCAAGAAGAGAAAGACATGAGAAGGATTCTCTATGCCTCAGTTGTAGGAAGTCTCATGTATATGATATTTTGAACTAGGCCAAACATTTGCTACGTGCTGGGCATGGTGAGTCGTTTCCAATATAATCCTTGAATCAAGCATTGGAATGTCATCAAACATATCCTTAAGTATTTTAGGTGAAAAATGAACTACATGCTTGTGTATTCAGATATTGACTTGAATATGACAAGATATACTGATTCTGACTTCCAAGCCGACAAGGATTCTACGCCTTCCACTTTAAGATCAGTGTTTATCCTGAACGGTGGAGCAGTTGTATAGAGAAGCATCAAACAATCTTGCATTAATGATTCTACCATGGAAGTTGAATATGTGGTAGCTACTGAAGTTGAATCTATGGTAGCTTATAAAGCTGTTAAGGAGACTGTATAGCTTAGAAAGTTCTTAAGACTCTGGAAGTTGTTCCAGAAGCTGACAAGCTCATGGTACTTTATTGCGATAAATAGTGGGACTATAGCGAATTCAAAGGAACAAATGAGCCACAAAAGATCAAAACATATAGAGTGTAAATATCACTTGAATAAAAAGATTGTTCAGCGTGGAGATATTGTAGTAACACACATATCGACGATCAACAATCTAGCATATCCATTCACAAAAGCTTTAAGCAGTAAAGTCTTTGATGGTCATCTAGTGGGAAAGATTGTTGGAATTATGTCCATAAAGTAGGATGTAATAACTATTTATGACTATTTAATTATTTCTTAGACATTTTGTATTACTGAATTTAATGAATGAATGAAAGTTTTTTTCCATTAATTAAAGTATGTATATAAATTTACTCAAGTCCTCGAACTATTGTCAATGTAAGAAGAGTAAAGATAGATGAGTCTTCTAGACAAACTCTTCTGAAATAGTTCAAAATGTTATGCACAGTCTTACAATCGACTGGGTAATCGAGTCCGATTACGACTGTTAGATTGAACCAAAGGATACTGGTCTTGAGGCATGGGAGTGGAGACTCTAACGGTTAACCTAGACCTATTGTGGAACATGTTGAATAAATCAGTGACTAATTAGTTTAGAGCAAAACCATTTATCTAGCTATAAATCTAATTGTTACACCTATAAGGTTATTTCTGTAATTACCTTAATCCTGATGTGAATACGAAACTTGACTTAATTAGTTACAATCTTTGATGTGCCAAAAGAGTGAGTTCGAATTGTCGGACAATATCTCGACTGTTGGGATCGGGATTCAACTATGTTGGAGTTGCGAGATTCACATGTATGAAAATTTGTGGGGAGATTACAATTGCAACAATAACACATTTTGCTTTATTGATGTGTGTGTGAATAAATTAACTTGGTTAAGTATTCGATAAAATGAATCATTGAATAAGACATGGTGAACTGTACGAGACAATTAAATGTAATGTTTTTCTTATTCACAATCAATAAATGAGTTAAGAAAATAATAACTTGAGGTGTAAAACGGTACTTTTATATGTTGCTCTTGTTATTGATATTCACGAAGGGTAATATGTTGAAATATTGTGTGGACCGTGAAATAAAAGTGTTATTTGGACAAACAGAAAATGTAGCGCGTATAAATCGAGAGTTAATTTGAAATCAAACCTATAATGGAGTCGTACGATATCAGGATTAAATAGATTAGAAAATTATGGAGATAAATTCACCGAGTATTTGAATCTTATTGCTTTATTCATATGGGTTCATTCGGGTCTCAGGAGTAGCTCATAAGGATAAGAATGAAAAACAACACCAGTTGAACCAAAAACGTGTTTTGGACCAATGTATATTTCTTGAATCTATATGTGATGGGTGTTGTCACTTAATTAGTAAATATCAAGTAATTAATATTCAAATTAATTAATTGATTATTTTCTAATTATTAGATAATTAGTCAATAAAATTAATTAATTGATTGATGGAGATCTATTTAAATTTATCAATTTTGGATTGAAAAATCTGGACACAATATTGACTGTAATGGGAGATGCAATTTTCGGCAATTATAGATTATGGGGGTGAATTTCAGAAATTACACATATATAAGGTATATGTGAAAATTTCAAAATTATATGTATTTAGGTGATGACACATACTTGGGGTATACATGAATGAAAAATAACACTAGTTGGACCAAAAACATATTTTAGAGCAATGTATACTTTCTGAACCCATATGTGATGGGTGTTTGTCACTTAATTAGTGAATAGCAAGTAATTAATGTTCAAATTAATTAATTGATTATTTTCTAATTATTAAACAATTAGTAAATAAAAAAATTAATTAATTAATTGATGAAAATCAATTTAATTTATCAATTTGGATTGATGAAATCAGACACAACATTAACTCTATGGAGATATGTAATTTTTGGTAATAGTAAATATTAGGGGGTGAATTTTTGGTAATTTAACATATAGTGGTATATGTGTAAATTCCGTAATTACTATATGAGGGATGACAATAAGGTTACGTCCCTAACCCTAACACAGTGTGTGATTACATAGAGTAAATAAACCACAGTTTCTCTCGCTGACCCTAGTTGCCGCCGAAATACACTAAGGAGAGGGAATAATCTATTTTTTCTCCTCCAGTTATTTTTAGAGCCCACACTCAATCGCTGATCAATATCCGATTGAGATATACTTATGAATCTAACAAGTGGTTATTGGTGTAAATATTGATTCAAGTTCTATGAAGAACGAAGATCACGAAAACAATCAATAGAATTCCAACAAGTCAGAAATTCTCCGATACAACATAAGGTATAAATCATTTCTACTTCTATTAAATACGTTTAACTAAGTATACATAATCGTAAATATAGTTTTAATATTTAATATGATTAAACTGGTTGATGTGAATTTTTTTATCAATCCACAGACCGTTCGCGATTCATTGATTTTTTTTTCTCAAATTTTAAAATTCATTCTTAACTTATTTTTGTCATGACTGATGGCTAGAATTTTGCAACCCTTTACGGCTGTTTGGTCTCCCTTTATACATACTACTTCTCCTGGAATAGTTTGTTTCACCTTTTGATGCATAGTACAAGGTACTACTCTCAAGATCGCGTTGTAAGGTGACTTTATGTCCATTATCACGAACTCTGCGAAAATGCTGGAAGGCTGCTCCGTCAGGGGTGGCGTCGTACTTCCCTTTGAGTAAGGTAAGTTCCCATCAAATTCTGTTGAAGGTCGTGGTGCGACATTTAGGATTTCTCCGCTTAGGCCTGTCCTTGTAATGCAAAGCTACGACCATCATGTTCACTGAATTGTCCTCGTTGAATAACGCTCTTTGGACTAGACAATAGGCAATTTGAATGGAAATAAAAAGTGCATCACTGTGTAATAATGCACCTCTTCCAAGTCCACCTATGTGAATGATATCAGTCCATTTTTGGGCTTGTTTACTTCCTCTCGAGCCTAGGAAACTGAACCATCATATTTTCTAATAATTTTTTCAAAACTTGTTTGTCCAGCCCTCCCGGGCACTTTCAACGATGATGGTAGTTACCAGTTTCATGTTTGTCGACTGCTAATTCGCAGCAAGCATGATATTGGCTTCCATCTAGCTGCTCGTACATCTTCGCACCATAGTTGTGCATGCGTTCTCTAGGTATATGTAAACCATGCGAGTTATGAGAGGACCTCAAGTCATACTCTATAACTTTTAATGAAAGCATCAATTTCTGATGCTGTCAAATCTTTATAAGAAATTGTTGGATACCCGTCATCCTCTTTTAACATTTGAAACAAGAAAAAGCTAGAAAAAAGGGTTAACTGCCCTTGAACAATACCATGACTGATGCTCTTGAATGACCTTCGGCGCCCAAGTTAGCCTCAATGTGTATCAGGGGTGTTCAATAATCATCAAATTAGGTTTAACTCGGCTTATATATCGCTTACTGAAATTTTTGTTGACCTTCTTTGGACGTTGCCTTTTGTCCCACATATGTGGTCCACTTCTAGTAGATTATTCGCATTAATATTCAGGTTGCCCTTATTGGCCACATATATCTTCATCAAAGGAATTTCTCAGATTGTCATATACCTAGTATGCAATCACGACCTTTATTGGAGAATATCCAATTGTGATTCTACTTTTTTTCTCCATTCCTTAGCCTTGGTAAGAACCAATAAGATTATGTTTGTCGTCTCTGTTGGAGGACTCGCCTATTAGTATCTGCATTTACATGTCTTGTCCACATCTATCTATCTTGACCAATCATATTAGTCTGGTTTACATCATTATTATACTCGGGTACATTCAACGTGCCTTATGCATTTCTGCGTTTCTAACGCTTATAAGCTCAGCAAAACGATGCATTTATAAGAAGTAAACTCATGATCGAACCAGTTGAGCTGCAACTCAAGGTTTGTCTAGCCTATCGTACTTAGGTTTATATAGCTTCACATATATGATGTTAATTTTTGAAATCAAGAGTTTATTTATTCTCTTTCTTTTATGATCTTGGTAGAAAATTGTAGCATAGGAACTCTATGCGAAGTGATTTCAATTGTCTAGGTAGGATAAAAGAAAATTCGGGCACTTATACTTACTGTCTGCTTTGGTCCCTACAATTTCAATTTTCTCAGTTTTGTCTCCAAACTTGCATCTTTCGTGAGCGTCCTTTAAGTGGTTCCAAATCTCTAGTTTGAAACACCTTTATATGCTTCAAACTATACTCTCTAGTGAAACTATATTTTTTATTTTTTTTAGAACTTGATAGATACTGTCTTTTCAGAAGATGATTTCAAGTATAGTCTTAATAAAACAATACATTTATAAGGGAGATTTAGTATAGTCTTAGTATAGTCTTAATAAAACAATACATACATATATATATATATATATATATATATATTTTAGAAAATAGAAAAGGAGAACTACTAGAATTGTTGGTTTTAAGGGAGATTTAAGTGAATGGCCAGATAATTAAAAATTAGTAAAAATGTTTAAAAAATGGCTTGCAAATTAGTAAGTTATATCAAAGTACCTGTGGTTCCATGTGAAAATTCTAAAAATTCAGTCATTTTTATAAAAATAAATAACATCATCTACTTAATCTCACCCTAAAAAAATTAGTAAGTCACATAATACTTGTATTTTTATATATTAATTCTCTACCGTAACAATGATAGAAGTGGATGTTTCATCTGATCTATTCAGTGAGATTTGATCCTTTAATAGATTAAAAGATGGAGTGATGGGCTTGACTTCGAAACGAAATTAGAAAAGTATTGGAAATCAATATTGTCTTTTCAAATTTGTGTTAGACATTTTTGGGTTTCGTGAAACTGTTTTAAGTTTCAAATGCTTTAAAAAGAGAAATTGGAGGAGAGCCTGTCTGTTTGATGTTTTATTAGTATACAATTACTAGGATAGAGAATGGAAGAGAGTTGGAATGGAAATGTGGCTTTAACTTATCATCTTTCAGTTCCACTTTTTTTTCAATCGCAACAATTTTGTATATAGTATATATTAATACACTATCGTAATTAAATACTATTGGAAAATTATTTCATACGGTCAATATACAGATGTTCATCCATCTTACCTCACTTTCATCCCTCTTATAACCCTTGCTCCCTCCCATTTCTCTCTTAAAGAAAGTTTTGTGAGTCATTGTATAATAGATGACTCACTGTATCTGTCTTCCAATTTATGATTCAATTGAAGAGAATCAAAAGTCAAGATTTATGCTTCTAGAATTTAGAAGAGATGATTTGCTAAATAGGAGCAACACAATAGTTGTGAAAAAATATAAGAGAAAAGGAGTTCGACTGATTGTGGACACGTATTAGTAGCACCAGCAATGACAATGACTGTTTTAAAGACGTGGTTGCTGCATGTTTCATTTTAATGCACATGTGTTATCAATATGCTTTCAGGCTTATCAACCATTTTATCATTTAAAAAATGTCTACGGCTTTTTTACCTTCAACTTTCTTATTTAAAAAGAACTCTTTTTTTCCTCCTTCTTCATCTGCTATTATAATTTTTATCACCATTCAAGTCATTCTTGAAATAATATTGGTATATATACGAGAATATCGTGAGTATATATTTATATACTATGGGAAAAATTATATAATATTAGTAATTAATTATATGGTCATATCTATTTACATGAACTTTCATATCTATTTAATGACAAAATTTTCACTTTATTCTTGTAACCATTTTTGGCAAACTATTTTATCCTTTTATCCATGGCAACGTTTTGTCTTACTCTTTTTTTTTTGCTATTTTGAAATTTTGTGGGCAGTCTAACATAGAGTGGTTGGTTAAAATTTACTAATATTTGCTTTATATGAAATTTGAGATCTAATAATATTCAATTTTATCTACGAATGGAAAAATTCTATTATAGTAACATTCGATTATTTATTCATCTTAAATTCATTTTTCTCTAAAGATTTATATATAGTTAGAGGGAGACGGTTTTGAGTTTTTGACAAAACATATGTTTATGTTTTGTTCAAAATTCAAAATACAGATTTTGCTCATACATCATTAATTAAATTTAAATCATTTGTTTCATATATTCAATAACTACCTTAGTTGAGATTAGGGGTAGATCAGGTATATTAATGTTTCTCAAACTGAATCTAATCAAATATTGACATTTTACTAATTATTTATATTTTCTAACACTTATCTAATTGGAGGGAGATAGTAATTTGTATAGATGCCTAAAAATCCCTTTTATTACTAATTTTCTAGAAGTGTTTTATGCCCCTAATTCGGCCTTTTTAGAAACCCAAATAACTACGATGAATTTCTGTCAAAAATAATCTACGATGAATAAGTCAATCGTTTGATATTGAGACAATGAAAGACTTGGTCGTTCTGAAAATGTCAGCCATGGTGGGTGACCAGTCATGGTGAGAGCAGTGGATAAATTTAAGGCTTTAAATGTTGAAGAAAGAATGCTATCAAAACGAGGAAGTGACACTACAAGCAAAAGGAATCATCATAATTGTAACCATTGTAACTGACTACCTCTTCGCGCAAGAGGAAATTAGAAGTTTTTGTATTTTTCCTGCGACTTGTGTTGGGCAAAACACTTGATTGCTTCCGTGGCAATATGCAAATGGACGATAATAAGCAATTTAATGCAAAATTGGTAGAACCTATAAATAATGTGACTAAAGAGATTAAAAGTAGAAGGTTTAGGTGGCTCAACAAATCATGGATAAAAGTCTTTCATTCACATGGTCAATGTGGTGGAAAACAAATTGAAAATTCTATAAAGACTCGTTCATTGGCATTTGGCACGCTTGCAATTCTTGAAGCGAATTTTGTCTGAAAGAAGTGAAGTAAGCTAACACCAAAATATAGATGTGAATGGTTCAAAGCGACCTAATAAGCATAAGAATGGTTCAAGGGGCAAATAGTATGCAATTATGTAATTTTGTAGATTGAAAGAAGGGTCAATAGTAGATCGTTTTATAATCTTACATATATTTATCTAGATTGCACCATTTCCTATCAGGTGCGCTCGCCCTTGATCTTTTTCCCATTTGGAGGAAGTGGGCTTCCTTATTTGTTGGCCCAAGCGAGCACAAGCCCAATTGCAGGCTCTAGTTTCTAAAACTAAAAATAATGGCCATTATTTTTTCAGGACTCAATTAAGAATCCAGGCAGAAAAATAGTAATAAAGTAGAGTAAATCTTGCGCTCATCATCTCTGTAATTTGATGGTGGTTTTCGTGAGATTAGACCACACCATCTCTGTTTTTTATAGTTCATTTATTTGGCAAAGTTTATTCTTATGTACCCACCGTTAGTAACGACGTGGTGTTTAATGTAATCCTCTAATTATATTTAAAAAAGAACGTGTTGTATCCTCATTAATATTATTGCGGAAGATATTATTTAAAGTCTGTCTCATAGTTTTTTATTCACTCTGAATGGGTTTTCACATTAAATTTGGTGTCCTATTTTTCAACTTTCTTATAGTCGGCTTATTAATTTGTTTGAGAATTATATTTATAATAACTAAATTGATTCGATAGACTACAATAATCGTGAACTATCGTGATCGAGATTTGATAAAATCTTAAAACAAGTGGTATCAGAGTTGTGTAGGACGAATTGACAATAATGAAAAGAGAAAATGAAATATTTTCTTTACTGTAAAAAGTGTCGCGCTCTAATTGAAAGTGAATCGAGAAAGCCAAGGATGAGTCATGGAGAGTAAACATAGTTGAATTGGCAAGTTGTGGGTTATATATGCCAATGGGTGGATGGAAATACGCATCATCGTATTTCAAATGAAACTACCGTACAATTTTTGTGGAATAAGTAGAAGATTTGTACGAGAGGAAAACAATTGGAGTAAAGATTTTCTGATAAGAAAGCTTGTCAACCTTTCATAGAAAGAAGGAGCTTCCATTGCATAGCACTTGAATGAGATGCATAATATTATAAATTAGCTTTCTACCATGAAAATAGTTCTCGATCACGAGCTTCAAGCCTGGTTATTTCTCAGTTTTCTTCCAGATGGTTGAAGGACATTGATTGTGTCATTGAGTACTTTCTCTATAATGGAAAAGTCTCAATGGATACAATTAAAAGTAGTTTGCTTAATGAAGAAGCAAGAAGAAAAACATCGATCCGCCTATTAGTCGTTTTGAGGCTATTGTTATAGAAAGATAGAGGAGAAGCCAAAGCGGGAATAAGAAAGCTAATAGGGTCGTTCAAGAAGTAAATTTATGAAATCAGGTATTTAGTGCTATTATTGCAAGAAGATGGGAATAAGAAAAGTCGAAAGCTGAACAATAGAAAGAAAATGGGGATAAGAAAAATGATGGAGCAGAAATAATAACCGCTACCAACGAAAATATTTTTATTATTGTAATGTTGAATGTTGTGAATGTCACGTGCTTAGACACTAATTGAGTAGTTGACTGTGCTACTGACATCCTTGTTATGTCCATAAATGAGCTCTTATCAACTTACAAAGCACATGACTTTGGTGTTGTTAAAATCGACAAGAAAGGAGCCTCTTGTTTGTATTGAAGATGTGTGTCTAGATATAAACATTGATTGTAAGTTGGTACTAAAAACATGTGAGATACGTGTTAGACATCTGACTAAAATGAATCTTTATATGTCAACTCGACAAATAAAAATATTTTAATTATTTTGATGAAGATAAATGAAAATTCGTCAAAGATTCAAAGATAGTAACGAGAAGAATGAACACGGCTACATTTTATGGTCTTTTGTCACGACAATATTAAGATATTAGACAATACTAAGATAGTATTGGCTAAATAAGCATCTGTGTTAGTTAATAGTGTGACTAGACGGGACAGAAGGAAAACCAAGATAGCAAGCGCGAGCAGCGACCCACACAAAGAAGACTAGCAAGCACGAGTAGCGACCCAACGATCCTAAGCCTCTCTCTCTCGCCAGACCTGACACAGCTTCGTCGTCGCAGGTGAGACCTTCTTCCTCTTTCTTCTTCTCCTCTTTTGTTTCTTCTTCTCCTCTCCTCTTTCTTCGTCTCCTCTCCTCTTTCTTCTTCTCTTATTTTCCTTCTTCTTAGATATACGTTTTTGTTTCTCTGAATTTCTGATGAAAAATCTTTAGGTTTCTAAATCTTTGGATCTCTGAATCTCTAGGTTTCTCTTTTTTTCTATGAATATATGTATCTTTGGAATTAGGTTTCTGATCTGGGTATTCTAATTTTAGGCTTCTGATTTTGGGTTTTTAAATTTTTGGACTTTCTGATTTTGGTTTTCTAATTCTACGAGCTTCAGCTATTTCCTGGGCTCTTCAGTTCACACTGCATGTTTTCATTTTACAGAGTTGTGAAAGATTTCCACCCTAAACACACTCAAAACATGCATAACAGCTTAAGCACTCTTAGCTGGAGTTTGATTTAAAATTTTAAATGCAACTTGCTCTAACTTAATGTTTACCTTGAATCTTCTTCACTAAGGTCTCAATTCCCCTATTTATGTCTGCCAATGGTTGACCTCCTTTAGTGGTGATTTATTCAAAGTACCAGCTCCGAGTCTCTTCTCTGTGGCAAAGAAGCTTCTGTATTCTCTCTTGTAGAAGCATAGGACTCGGACCTCATTATTATATCTACAACTTGTCCACTATCTTTATCACAACTCTATTGTATTCTGTCCAAAGTCTAGAGACATTCACACGACTGGGTTTCTGAATCCAATATGGTTTAACTTACATTTCTAAGATTTTTTGGGTTTAAATATATTGAAATGAGAAAATATTAGGAAACAATTATTGTATGGATATTATCATAAAGGATGAAAATGAATAATGATGTTTCAGGAGTATTTTAATTATTTTTTATTGATGGAATGAATTTAAATTCAGGAAGAACCGTTAAAATGACCCATTTCTTAAGTTGTAAAAATATTTAGAAATTTTTTTATTACAAAAATGGCCGAAATATAAGAAATGATTTATTTAGCACTGTGTAACTTTGGTAAATAAATTATTTACCACGGTCATATTTCGGTACTTTTGCAAATAAAAACATTTTTCGGTCATTTTTGTAACTCCGCCCCCGAAACCTGTATTTTCCTGCTATTTTCCCTTAAATTTACTATTATAATTTTTTGGTAGAATGAATGCTTATTTTATAGTTGAAAATGTTAAATAACATGCCAATGAGTTCTAAATAGATTTATGTGAATCAAAATATGACAATTTGTTTTCAATAATACAGTACTTGGGTTTAGTCAAATATTGTACAAGTAATACAGTTTATTAACTAATACAACATCAAACACTAAATAGTACTATTTAATTTAGTAGTACAGTCTAATCGGACATATTTAATACATTATTATCTCGACTGTCAAACGAGGGTTATATGACATCTACAAAGCTCAATTGTGGCTCAGTGAATATTGTGGAAGTTGATCCCACGAGTGGATTATGACACAAGAGACTTAGGCACATGAGTTATAAAGGACTTGAGATCTTATCTAAGAAACGACTTCACCTAGATATGAAGTGTGTCGGTTAAAACTTGTGCACATTATTTGACTGGTAAACAACAATGAATGTCATTTAAAATAGCCCTTGATATAAGCTCTAATGTTTTAGATTCCGTACAATATGATATATGTGGTCCCACAATTAAATCTCTTGAGAGTACTTCATATTTTGTTACTTTTATTGATGATACTTGAGGAAAGTGTATGTTTAGACTTTAAAATCTAAAGAACAAGTTTTTAGGGACTTTAAAGAATTTCATGCTTTTGTTGAAAGAGAGATATGTAGATTGCTAAAGTGTATCTGAATAGATAAGGCGATGAATGGTCTTTTCATGTGTACTATAAAAGCCAGTAATCACATCAAATGGTCTTTTCATGTGTACTATAAAAGCCAAGGTAATCATATCAAATGACAATTCTGAAGACTCCACATCTTAATAGAGTAGTAGAGATGTAAAAACACACCATTGTCCATGAATTCTCCTCCTTTTGGTATTCTTGGTGCTTCGTCAAGTTGTTTATCACATCTCAAGGTCATGACACTAGCATTTTCTCTTAGATTGGTCATGATTTCGGATGTAAGTTTTTTTTATCCTTGTGCTTATCTACCCATACTACTAGCCAATCAGCTCACTTGTGTTTCAAAATTCTTAATAGCCGCCATTGTTTCTCGTTGGAATTGCCAAGAGTTAGAAGCTAAATATTTAGCTATTTTCTCAGGAGACATACATTTGCCTTGAGGCATAGGTTGTCATCGTAGTTGTATAGTTATTGCAGCCTTGATTTGTTGAAACCAGGTGGATGGTTGAAATTAGCATTTTGGACAACTTATTTATTTTCTGAATAGCTGAAGTTATGATGGTCTCGGTTGAGAATCAATAGCAGGCGTGAATCAAGTGGATTAATTATAGGAGATTTCCAATTTTGGATAATCAATAATTAGGAACCAATTTAGGAGATTTGTTAGGATTTTTTTTTATGTTTGTTTTCTCTTTTATGTTTATTTACTTTGTTGGCTGCTTTGGCCCTCTATTCAATGCTCTCAATTTTAGAATGTCTATATTAATATAGAAAGAAAATACTTCTCTTTTACAACATGATATCAAAGCAATCCATTTAAGCTCTTTCTGCTGCTACTGTCGGCCTTCATTGCCAGAGAAGAAAGAAATTTTTTAGGTATTAAAAATACCCACCGAACTGAGAAACTCATAAAAATCCTAGTATTCACAAAAAAACATTTCACAAACACTTGATAGCCGCTGCTACTGCTTCGTTCTGATGAACCCAAGAAGCCCATTAAAAAATCCTATGGAAACTCAAGGAAAAACCATTAGCAACAGAGAGCTTGCCGAAAAACTCACGGAAACTCAAAAAAAGTTCGTTCAGTGTAGCGATTTCTAGCCTCACTGTCATCGTTCCTTTCCATCAATGCGTTCTATGCCATCAATGCATATGGAAGCTCGACCAGATAGAGCAACTGCCTCTTGAAAGCTATTGAAGATCAAGACAATTGGAAATGGTAGAATAATTTTCATATTCCTTTGATTAAACTTTACAAACTGAGCTGAAGAGAATATATAGCGAACACAAAGCCAATAATAAAATGACACATGTAAAATAATATAAACTAACTTAATAGAAAGTTAACTCCTAATACTCCCCTTCAAGATGGACGATGAAGATTTATCACGGCCATCTTGGACAATAGAGCAAAGAAACTTGAACCAGGTAAAGCTTTAGTAATCACATCTGCAAGTTGATGTTGTGTTCGAATAGGGAGTACCTTTATGAAACCTTCAGTGACTTTATCACACACAAAATGACATTCTATCTTAATGTGTTTTTTGCGTTCATGGAATGTAGGATTAGAAGCAATGTGAATGACAACTTGAATATCATAGAAGATAAGAGCTGGTGTAGGAGTAGAAATCTGGAGAGCTTGAAGAAGCTGGTGAACCCAAACTAATTCACTTGAAGTAGCTACTAAAGTTTGATATTCAGCCTCAACTAAAAAAAGAGATATGGTAGACGACTTCTTAGCTTTCCATGAGATTAAGGAACCTCTAAGAAAGGTACAAAAGTTTGTAGTAGACTTTCTTGAATCCAAACAAGCACCCCAATCCACATCAGTGAAAGCTTGAAGCAGAACATTAGTTGATGCTGAAAATAAAAGTCCCTGACCTGCAGAAGACTTAATATATCTTAACAGATGATGAACAACATCCAAATGTGGCTGTCTAGGTTGATAAACATACTGGCTCAACTTATGAACGGTAAAGGTGATATATGGCCGAGATATAGTCAAGTACAGAAGTCTACCTATAAGTCTTCTATACAGTATGGAATCAGTAAGAGCATCTCCTTCAGTAGCATTGAGTTTGAGCTTAGGATCCATAGGTAAAGATGTTGTTTACTAGCAAGAAAACTAGCGTCTTCAAGTAATTATAAGGAATAATGTCTTTAAGATAGAACTATGCATTTCTTGGACCTAGCAAGCTCTAGACCAAGAAAATATTTGAGAGAACCAAGATCATTCAACTTAAATTGACTATGAAGAAATGATTTCAGTAAGTCAATATTCTTTAAATCAACCCATGTGATGATTATATCGTCTACATAGACAAGTAGAGCAACAAAAGAAGAACAAGTGCCTTTGGTTTTTTTAAACAAGGAATAATCTGACTTACATTGTTGAAAATCATGCAGAAGAAGAGTGCTAGAAAACTTAGAAATCCACTTTCTGGAAGCATGTTTCAGTCCATAAACTGACTTGTGCAATTTGCAAACTATTTTCTCCCCCTGAAGTTTAACATGTGAAGATATGGATGTAGAATGACCCATGTAGGAAAATCCATATAAACCTCTTCAAACTAATCCCCATGAAGAAATGCATTATTCACATCAAGTTGAATAAGAGGCCAACTGTTTTGGGTAGCAATAACAAAGACTTTAATTGTTACTGGCTTTGCGACAGGAGAAAAAGTCTCAATGAAATCTAAGCCTTCTTGTTATGTGTACCCTTTGGCAACTAATCTTGCCTTATACCTCTCAATAGACCTATCAGATTTGTATTTTATCTTGTAAATTCATTTTCATTCTATAGAGTGTTTACCTTTTGGTAAAGGCATGACTGTCCAGGTTTTGTTTTCTTCCATGGCATCTAATTCAGATCTCATATCATCTCTCAAATGCTGAGCTTGGTGATAGAATTGAGGTTCTGCATTGGAAGATATAATGCATAGAGGAAACTATGGGGAGAAGAAAAGGATTTGGAAGATAAAGAATTGGTGATAGGGTATAAGCAATTAGTGATTAGAATGGAATAATTTGTTAAAAGATTACAATGAAAATCTTTTAGATAGGATGGTGGTTTGATAGACTTGGTAGATCTCCTAATAATAGGTGGTTGAGGCTGATCCTCGTTAGTGAGAGGAGAGTCTAAATTAGTAAGAGTACTAAGACAGGACTAAGATCTTCGAGAGTAGAATCTAGTGAAGAAGGAAGTAAAGGATGTGTGAGGTGGTTTAGGCAAAACAAGATCAGGAAATGAGTCAATGGGAGAAAAAGAAGGGGGGATAGTGGAAAAAGGAAATACTATTTCATGGAAAACAACATCTCTAGAAAGGAAAAATTGTTTGGAAACAATGTAATAAAGTATGTATCCTTTAAATCCTGGAGAATACCCCATAAACACACAAGTTCTAGCTTTTGGGGAAAATTTTGTTCTATGAGAGGGACGGGTAGATGCAAAGCAAAGACTACCAAAAACTCTTAAGAAACTGTAATCAACATGCCTGTTATACAATAATGTAAAAGAAGTTTTATTTGACAGTAAAGGAGATGGTGTTCTATTGATGATGTAAGTTGCAGTAAGTAAACACTCACCCCAAAACTTGAGAGGTACTTGAGACTGAAAGTATAATGCACGAGCCACAATGATAAGATGTTGATGCTTCCTTTCTGCCACTGAATTTTGTTGAGGACGCTCCACACAAGAGAACTGATGCAAGACTCCTTTAGAATTGAAAAAATCAGTAAACTATAATTCTGGAGCATTATCATATCTGAATTGTTTGATAACAGTGTTGAATTGAGTTTCAATGAGTTTAAAAACCCTTGGAATGAGACAACTAGCTTCAGACTTATGCTTCATCAAAAAAGTCCAAGTAAACCTAGGTGAATCATCCACCAAGGTGAGAAAATACATGGACCCATTATGAGTGGTTGTACTGAAGGGACCCCATGTATCATAGTGTATCGAATCGAATGTTTTAGCAGACATATGATTGTTAGATGAAAAATATAATCGTCTATCTTTAGCTAGAGGACAAACAATATAAATATGCATCGAATCATGTTTATCGAGCTTCAAATGATCTTGTAACAAACTAAGTCTCTTAGCAGATAAGTGACCTAACCTGTGATGCCATATTTGAGCATTCACATTATTAACTATAAAAGAAATGAAATTGCATAATTGGTCAATTGTAATCTTGAAATTGGCTGGAACAGAAAAATCTGTGGAATCAAGGACATAAAGACCATCAACTCTGTCACCCTTGCCATTCATCTTCAAGCCGATAAGATCCTGGATCATGCAATAATCACTGATAAAATGAACATCGAACGCAGAAATCTTGGTCAAAACATTTGCTTCAGTCAACACATTTCTGTCCATGAAAAGAGTTCAAAATGCTTCTGTCATCTTACCTAATCAAACTAAGATATGTGTGCATTTTATTGGAACTGTCAGGTTGTCTTCTACACTGATTTTGACAGATGTTCTATATGTTCCTCAGTTCAAGTTCAATCTATTATCTTTGGTGTTCTCCTTGAGAGATCAAGGCGAATACCTTATTAATAGGAGGCATAGGTTCCATAAGGAGAAGTTGACCTCTAACTTGTGAAAAACTGTCATTTAAACCCGTGAGGAAAGACATTACATACTCCGTATGATAATGTTCTGTAACTTTTTGGTTTCAACCATAAGTGCAGTTTCCACAAGTACATAAGGGCCTATAGTTGTTAAGTTCTTCCCAGATAGTCTTCAAGGTAATGAAATAAGCAGATGAAGAAAAATACGAGGTCCATTTCTTTGCTGAAATCTTGCTCCAAGATCATTCCAAATCTCATATTAAGAAAACATGATAGATGAATAAATTTCTCTTGAAACAGAGTTAAGGATCTAGGATATGAAAATATTATTTTTGCGTATCCATGAATTAATAAGAGAAGCAGTACCTGATGGTTTTAGAATAGATACATAAATAAAACCTAGCTTATTCTTCACACATAAAGCTATCATCATAGCTCGGCTTTAAGAATTATAGTTTTCACTAGTGCGTGGTTGTGAACAAGAATGATGCTAGGACTGTCAGAATGATGCAAGAAATAAGGGCTCGAAGCATCTTCAATGGAAGAATTATTCATTGAAGACGCAAGCAATTGTGTTGAATTATTAACAGCTTCACTCGTCCTTAAGGAAGCTAAAACTTATACAGACATAGACGATGGAGCTTAAGGAAGAATCAAAGTAGAAAAAAAATTGAAGCAAAAATTGATGAGATGATCGATCAAGAATAAGCCGTGATGGAAGCACGAATGTGCTTTGAGACCATATTGAAGATCAAGACAGTTAGAAATGGCAGAATGATTTTCATATTCCTTCGATTAAACTTTACAAGCTGAGCTGAAGAGAATATATAGCAAACACAAGGTCAATAATAAAACGACACATGTATAATAATATAAACTAACTTAATAGAAAGTTAACTCCTGATAAAAGCTTTAGTCGGGACACTCTCATTGAATAATGGGTATTTTGCAAGACTATACCCCATGAAAACGCATTTTATAAAATTATACCTTTTCAGTTTTAGCAATCTCTAACCCGGACCCACATTCCCTTTACTTTTTCTCTTCTTTTTTTGTCATTGTCATTCTTTCACATTGGTCCACACTCTCTCTCTTCATCTTCCATCTTCATCTCTCTCATTTTTTCGGAAACCAATTTTCTCATAAACCCATTTTCATTTTTTATTTCTTCATGCTTCATTTGCTTCATGATTTTATAACTTTTTCATTTTTTGAAAATTTAAGCTTGAGAGCTAAAATTGTAATTTTAGTTTGTAGACTTTTGGTGGGAAATAGGTGAGAATATTGGCCGAAATATGATGAGTTTTGTTAATTTTGGCTTTTGTCTAGATTTGAGAGAGAGAAACCGTAGAAAGAGAATGAATCTTGTTAATTTTATAGGTTTTGTTAATTTTGATGGGTTTTGCTAATTTTGGGTACGAGTCTACATGGTGGGTACACATACATCGTGTAGCCATCATGTAGGTTACATGATGGGTACATTGGCATCGTGTAACCATCCTATAGATTATAGGATGGGTACACGATGTTTGTGTATCCATCACGTAGGTTACATTATGGCTACGCGGGCATCGTGCAGTCTACACGATGGGTACAGGAGCATCGTGTAGTGTACAGAATGCCTACACAATCATCGTTTATGCATCGTGTAGTGTACAGGATGCCTACACGATCATCGTTTATGCATCGTGTACACTACACATGTAATATATATAGTTTTATATATTTATTTAAATATAAATAAATATGGATGTTGTGTGTTGAAGAAAAATATATTGACATTTAAGTTGATGTCGTGTAAGAAACGTTTTGTGGGAAGAATGAAGAAAAAGTAGTGGGCAATGAGTACACGATGGCAACACAATCGTAGTGTACACGATCATCGTGTACAATATACATGTAATATATTTATTTAAATATAAATAATTATGAATGTTAAGTGGTGGACAAGAATGATTTAACATTTGATTTGATGTTGTGTAAGAAAGTATTGAGTGAAGGAATAAAGAAAAAGTAAGTGGATGGTGGGTCATTGGTACATGATAGCTACATGAACTTCGTGTAGTCTACACGAAGGCTACACACTACACGATGACGACGATCGTGTGACCACCGTGTGCCAATGACCCACAATACACTTACTTTTTCTTTATTCCTTCCCCCTCATACTTTTTTACACAACATCAAATCAAATATCAAATCATTCTTCTTCAACACTTAACCTCCATATTTATTAACATTTAAATGCATATATAAAATTAAATATATCACATGTGTAGTGTACACGATGACTGCGCTATGATCGTGTAACCATCGTGTACACTACACGATAACTACATTGTGATAGTGTAACCATCACGTACCCATTGACCATTACTTTTTCTTCATTCTTTCCCCCAATATTTTTCTTACACAATATCAAAATAAATGTCAAATCATTTTTCTTCAACACTCAACCTTCAGATTTATTAATATTTAAATAAATATATAAAATTAAATATATTACATGTTAGTGTACACGATGCCTACACGACGATCGTATAGACATTGTGTATACTACACGATGTCTATACGACGATCGTGTACATTACACGATGACTACACTATAATCGTGTAGAGTACACAATGGACACACAGGTATCGTGAAGTCATCTTGTAGTCTACACTCGTGTACCCTCTCTCTCTTGATGTTCTCTCTCTCTCTAAGCTCTAGGTTTTGTCTTTCTCTCTCTACGTTCTCTATCAAAATTAACAAAACCCACTAAAATTAACAAGTCCTAAAAAAATTAGCAAAATTCATTAAAATTACACAACACAATGACTGCACTACAATCGTTGTAGCCATCGTGCACCTACTGCACACTACTTTTTTCTTCATTCTTCCCCCCAACACTTTAGCCATCGTGTGGGCTACACAATGTATGTGTAGTCATCGTGTAGGCTGCACGATGCACATGTACCCATCATGTAGCCTACAAGTTGGCTACACGATGCCCGTGTACCCATCGTATAGACTCGTACCCAAAATTAGCAAAACCCATCCAAATTAACAAAATCCATCAAAATTAATAAAATTCATTCTCTCTTTACGGTTTCTCTCTCTCAAATCTGGGCAAAAGTCAAAATTAACAAAACTCATCAAACTTTCGGCCAATATTCTCATCCATTTTTCATCAAAGTTACAAAATAAAATTATAATTTTAACTCTCAACCTTAATTTTTTAGAAAATGAAAAAGTTGAAAAATCATGAAGCAAATGAAGTATGAAGAAATAAAAAATCAAAATGGGTTAATGAGAAAATAGATTTGTGGAAAAATGAGAGAGAGATAAAGATGGAAGATGAAGAGAGAAAGTGTGGATCAATTTGTAAGGAGAGCAATGAGGGAAAAGGAAGAGAAAAAATGAAGGGAATATGAGTCCGAGATTAGAGTATACAAATTACTAAAAGAGAAAAATTTTGTAAAATACTTTTTCCTGAGGTATAATTTTATAAAAAAGACCTTGAATAATTGGTTTGGCCTATTTTTTCTCTAGTCTAAATTGATTTATTAAATTTATTTAGTCAAAAGGTTTTTAGGTTACATAATCGTGGGCCTTTTTTCCTGGATAATCAGTTTAGGCTATTTCTTCTCTCCATTGGGATGTGAGTTAATTGTTGGAGCACAATGGTATTGGCTATTTTTTGGATTCTATTAGTTTGCTTTAAAGTCATTTTTGGGTTACTTTGACTTAAGATGGATCAAGACCCACTTGAAATTGAGTTGTATAGAATTCTTAAGGAGATTAAGATGGTCATTGAATCCTATGGTGAACAAAAGCTAAAACTGAAATCCATTTATGAGATTGAAGACAACTATGAATCTGAAGTCAAACTTCAAGAATGTGAAGTTGCGTTCCTACAAAGAAAAGAATGCATGAATAAAAGATATAATACAATTATGATGAATAAAGTTTTAGTTGATGTTTTCAGGACTAGTTGTGCAGACACTCCCTCAATATCTCAATATCTGAAGCAGACTCAGCCAGTTCAAGAGGAGTTTCTTTCCCAGAGGAACATTGAGAAATCGCTGTACAATATTATAGGATACGAGTTAGATAACTCCACTTGTACCTTTGCCCAAACAGGCAACTCTAGTATAACCTCAAATTCCTGTAAAATTTCTTTTAATTCCTGAATATTAGACTCAGGGGCTTCAAATCGTATGATCAATAATTTTAATGATTTTGAAATGTATCTACCACGTTCCAATTAGAAAGTAAAAATAGCAGAATATACCTTTACTCCTGTAAAAAGTACACAGGAGATTTCAGCCACATCATCCTTATCTATTTCTCATGTATTGCATGTTCCTAACATTTCTTACAATCTCTCGTTCATTAGTCAAATTACCAAATCTCTTCACTGTCCAGTAACTTTTTTCCTGATTATTGTGTGTTTCAGAACCTAAAGATGGGAAATATGGTTGATCTTGATAAGGAGAAGATGGACTCCACTATCTAGATGCCAATAGAGTATGTGCTTGCCCTTCTTAGCGAGAGTAGTAATGAAAAGAGAAAAGAAGTATGGTTACACCACTTAAGACATGGTCATCATTGTTTTGTGTCTTTAAAAATTGGGAAAATTACACCAACTTTTCATGTGGTTTTACTAAATTACACAAACACTCCTTCTATATTCGATAATTACATAGACCTCTTCCCATGTACTTCGCATTCTATAACACATAGGTCCATTTTTAACAGATTTTTTTAACAAAAGCTAAATGGACAGTGAAATGTATAAAATACCTCTATCCACAATTTAATTCAAAATCATCAAACACATCACAACTTTAATCAAAAAAATCATTCATACAACACATTAACTAAGCAATCCAAACAACAAATCAAGAGAATTATTTCACATTAACATTGTAACTTAGCCAATTCACGTACAAGTTGCTTGGCCAAGTAAATCAAACAGGAACAGAAACATAAATCAGGAGAATGATTTCATAAATAAGAAGAAAGCATTAAAATAAGACATGAACAGAAACACAAATCAAGAATGGGTAACGTTAAAATAGATCCAATATGCAATGGAACTCCGGAATACAGACTTTTCATAAGAAAATAAGACCAGATACGTTTTCACAAATAGAGAAGAAAGCATTCGTGTCACAAAGGGAAGAACAGGCACGAAAATTTTCTGTAACGATAGTGCACTTTCTACGTCTGAAACCCTAAAATTATAGAATGCAGGAGAAGAAAAAGACCCATAAAGTGTAGAAATCCCTAAGTCAAAGCTCACATTAGTCTGGCCGTCGAAGAAGAAGACACAGGGAAGCGATGAGTCGAAGAAGAAGACTATCAAAGAAGAAGAATGTTGAAGAAGAATACAGTCGAAGAAGAAGACAGACGGAGATCGTGGCCGTGGGTGGGGTGGTAGCGGAGCTCTAAGCCGATTTCTCTCCCCCGAAGAAGAAGACAGACGATTTCTCTTACAAAAGGGTATTGGGAGTTTCGTGAGGTGGTTTTACAGTTGGAGCTCGTGGCCAAGGGTAGGGTGGTGGCAGAGCTCCTAGCCGATTTCTCTCCCCTAAAGAAGAAGTGGGCAGTTTCGTGAGGTGGTTTTTTGCTGAGAAAGTGTTTTTGGTCGTGGGTGTGGGTGGGTTGGTTGTGAGTCTTGTGTATTGGGGGGTATTTTTGAGTTTTCAATAAAAATTTAACAAAAGTGGATGGAAAGTTAACGAATGGGAGGTCTATATAATTATCGAATATGAATATAAAAGAGATTTTTATATAATTTAATTAAACCACACAGGAGGTCTCTGTAATTTTTTCTTAAAATATTATATCCAAACCTATGTTCTAGTTTTGAATTTTCTCAATTTAAATGTGAATGTTGTGAACTTGCCAAAAGTCAAAGCATAGTTTTTCTTGGTAAATAATAAGAGGTTTTCGATTTCTTTTTCGTTAAATTATAGTGATGTTTGTGACCCATTTAGAATTCCATCTCTCATAAGTTTTAAATGATTTGTTATGTTTATTGACGACTTTAATCCTATCACATGGATTTATCTCATTAAAGAAAAAGATGAGATATTTTATGAATTTTCACTCAATGAGTCAAACTTAGTTTTAAGCAAAACTACAAGTTTTTCGATCCAATAACGGTGGAGAAATTTTAAATCCAATTCTTGGAACTTATTTTCATACGAATGGAATTGTTCATCAAACATCTTGTTCAAATACTCCTCCACAAAATGGAATAGCTAAGAGAAAAAAATAGGCACATACTTGAAGGAGCTAGAGAAATAATGTTTTCAAATAATATTCCTTAGACATATCAGGGAAAATCTACTCTCACTGCAGTTTATCATATAAATAGAGAAATTCTGTCTTTTGCCACACCGATTGATACTCTAAGATAACATTTTCTAAACTCAAATCTCCTAGGGTCTAGTTCACTTAAAGTATTTGGTTATGTGACGTTTGTGCAAATTCATGATATGGATCACTCTAATTTTGACCATAGGACACTCAAATGCATTTTCTAGGGATACGGTAATACACAAAAGGACATAAATGTCATCACCCTTCATCCCACAAGACATTCATCACCATGATGTAAGTGGTTTTGAAGACGAATCATATTTTCCCCCTTTTGATCTTCAGGAGGAGAAAAAAGAAAAGGAATATCAGTCTTGGATTGTTCAATTTATATACGATATTCCAAATTTCCTTCCAACGGAGGAAGATCATGGTGGGAGTCTAGAAAAAAATGGTGGTAGCAATATAGAAAGTTTTCAAACAACTTTACCCCTTCACTAGAAAAGAATGATGAGTTGATAACATACTCTAGAAGAAGAAAAAGATAGTTTTAAAGATCAAATTTTACTAAATCATGACCAATCATTGCTCTCAAATTTAAGTACTATGAAATTACATACTCCTTTATTTTTTATCTTTATATTCTCATTGATATTAGAAAGCGCACTAGCATGGCATCCAATCTCAAATTACATTTTACTCCATAAATCAAACAAAAGTTATAGATCTTTTGTCTCACAGTTATCATCCCTAAGGATGTACATAAGGCTCTTAGTGATCCTAAGTGGAAGAATTTTATCCTTGAAGAGATGAAAGCTTTACATAAGAATGATACTCGGGATGTTGTCAACCTATCTAAATAGAAGAAAACTGTGGGTTGTAAATGGGTGTTTATCATCAAATACAAAGTTGATGGATCAATCGAGTGATACAAAGCTAGACTGGTGGCTAACAGATATACCCAAACCTATGGGCTACACTATCAAGGGACTTTTGCACTAGTTGTTAAGATGAATATGGTCAAAATCTTCTTGACTCTAGCAATGAATCTCGACTGGCTTTTACAATAGTTTGACGTAAAGAATGCTTTTTCACATGGAAATTAGGAAGAAGAGGTGTACATGGATATTCCTATAGGTTTTTAGAACACTTCAAATCAAGAAAGTGTTTGTAAACTGAAAAGGTCTTTGTACGATTTCAAACAATCTCTCAGAGCATGATTTTTCAAGCGATTTACTAAAATCTCTCCTAAATTTGGCTACTCTCAAAGTGAAGGAAACCATTCTCTGTTTATCAAGCATTCATATAATGGAATGCTAACTCTCTCATTGCCTATTTTGATGACATTATTGTTACAGAAAACAATTCGATCAAAATGCAAAAGCTGAAAAGCTTGTTGGAAAGGAAATTCAAAATTAAAGACTTGGGATCTCTAAGATATTGTCTTGGTATTGAAGTCGCTAGATCCAAGAAACGAATCTTTGTATCTCAAAGAAAGTATGTCCTTGTTTTTCTAAAAGAAATAAGAATGTTGGGATGCAAGCCTATTGATACCCTAATTGAATCAACCCATTAATTAGGTTCACAAGGCGCTCCTAATGATAGAGAAATATACTAGAGATTGATAGGAAAACTCAAATATTTATCTCGCACGAGACCAAATATTGCTTATGTAATGGCAATATTGGGTCAGTACATGCATGCACCTCGTGAGTGCCATATGAATGTCGTGCACAAAATTTTGAGATACTTAAAGGCCACACTTGATAATGGACTATTATTCTAAAATAATGGACATCTTAAGGTTGAAGCCTACACTGATGCATACTTGATAGGATCTATTACAGACAGAAAATCAATGACGGGGTACTGCAGATTTGTGGGTAAAAATTTAGTCACCTAGAGAAGCGAAAAACAATCAGTGATTTCTAGATCTAGTGCAAAAATTTAGTTTAGACCGATAACTCTTGGTCTTTGTCAACTATTATAGATAAAACCATATTGAAAGATTTGAGAATAGAAATTGAAAATCACATGAAATTGTACCGTGGCAACGTAGTAGCAATCATCATCGCGCACAATCTTGTTCAGCATGATAAAACTAAACATTTTGAAGTAGACATACACTTTATCAAAGAAAAGATTGAAAATGTACATATATGTGCACCGTTTGTCTTAGCCAGCCATCAACTTGCTAGTCCTGGTAGAGCATTGGTTTGCGCCAAATTATCCATTTGTAAAGATGGACACATATCAGTTGGATGACCAACCATATCACATATTCCACGCATCTTTTTTTATTAAGTGGTGCCACGACCATTTGTTGATTTATTGAGGCAAAATTAGATAGTTATCGCTCAATGTTGGTTGTAACACCAACCTCGTTTACCTTATTTAATGGCACTACTCATACAAACTCACTCCATTTTGCTGCCAAATGCCACGTACTTCTTTTCTTCACCTATTCTTCTTGTTGCTCATCTTTTATTGCTTATTTAGACTGAACTGGTATGTAAATTTAATTGTACTCGCTAATGCACAAATTTATTGGAGTATAGAATAAAAACCTACGAGGTCGAACTTAAAAGAACTGCTAGATTTAAGAAAGCTTAATTTAATCTAAGAGAATTAGAATTCTAAACTAGTCCGAATGAAAATAAATTTGGAATATCAAAATTAAAAAGTAAGATAAATCAAATGTAAAAATTAAAATGATAATTCAATGGATAAAAATTACCAAGGTTTTAGAATCCAACAATATCTAATCTAACCAATATCTAGTTATGAATTATTTCTCAAAATTTAGAGTGACAACTTGAAATCAATCTATGTCATCTTATCAATAATATAATTCCACTCAATTAAATTAGTTTTAGATAAGATCTCATTCGCTTCAATTAGTTGTATAATTAAGCGTTCGTTGTATCAATTCGATAAAAGAAGACAAAGAATTAAAGATAACACCGTAATATTTGGAGTTTCAAGCATATATAAATTAACTAATTTATTATCTATAAATTAAATTATCTAAAAGAAGTCAAATCCATAAATATTTAAGAACACATAGTGAATTAATCTAATAAAAAAGAAAACTACTAAATAAAATAAGGTTTTAATTTAACAGCCTTATACTGGTAAACCATGAGAATAATAAGAGGACTTGACCTTCTAGAACACAACTTGCCTGAAAAGAGATGAAAACGAGAATTGTACAAAATCACTTTTTGATCTAGTGTGTATGATTTTCTATTAATTCCCTTTTCATGAAATACTTTCATTCACAACTTAGAAATCTTAGCATTCTCAAAGGCGTCATTTATAATCTCTTCAAGTTTTGTAACTGCAGTATTCTCCTTAATATCTTCAAATTTAAGTTCTTAGAAGGCGGACATCGTTCCATTTTTGCACTCCGCATGCTTGCATCTATGATAGAGGTTGAATCAAACAAAATATTCACTTCTTGAATATCACTATTAGCATCAAAAGATAAAACAAAGTGAGTTAAACATACATCTAAGGGATCATCATAAGGATTAGAATCAAATGAATTTCAACTAGTGATTTTACCATGTCCACATCCACAACTTCATCACGTGGCTGCCTAATGACATTGAATAATGGAGCTAACTTGTTATACTAGAAAAATTTCTTATGCACATGCAATTGTCTTTGTTTAGTGCAGAAAGCTTTTAATAACTTAGCATAGGCATAAACTTTCTTGATAGTATCAAGTAGATGGATATTGATACCAACTTGAAGACTTTCATGATCTCAGCAGTAGTTTTCCCCTTTACTACTTTATCAATCTTTGAGGAAAAAAGAGAGCCTTAAGAATGTAAGCTGTTAAGCTGGTGGGTTACTTTCTTTCGGGTCTTCTAGTGTTGAATCTTTTGATGAAGCTTGACTTAATGAAATGGCCTGAGATACTTTTGTTACTGGAATCTCTACCTTATTGTTATATGCTTCACCGTTCATTAAAATCATGATAGTGTTCACATCCTCTTGATGATTGTTCAAACTAGTTTCAACTTCATGAACTCTTTTGGGATTGAGAAATGGTTGACTTGGGAACCTCTCTATCTCAATATTCATTGCCAAAATTTAAACTGATGTGGCTAACTGTCTGACTAAATTCTTAATATTGGAAATAGATTGAGCTTGAGACTTCTGGTTGACTCTCATTTCTCCTGGCAACTCATTGATATTTGATGTTGTTGATCTAGAGCTAGAGCAATCTATGTAGCCTTTGTCAACTTTTGTATATCCACTTCTCATGGCTTTGACTGTGAAGAAGTTTGATTGGACTGTCCAGAAGTTGGTTGAGGAGCTTGAGCCATGTGCATATTCTATTAAGAACTTTTATACCATGACAAAATTCTGGTGATCTCTTTAACCTGGGTTGTAAGTATTTGAATACTGACTAAAAACATGTTGCTTTCTCAACAGAGTTGACTTTATCATAGTAGGTATCATAATTAAATTTGTTGCAAAAAGGTGACCCAGTAGGATCAACAACTGTCAAAGAGGCTAATTAAAGAGAAATTCCATCCATCACGGCTTTAGCTTCTTTACCTCTGAACTAGATTTGTTACTTTGGATCTCATAGATACCTCTTCATTTCCTGTCATTCCTAGAAGATTGACTCCTTTGTTGAGAATTATCTGCTTTTCTCTGAAAGAAATGTCATAAGCTCGACTCCTCTCATCCCCATCAACCACTCTTGAGTTTGTGGTATTGATCCATTTTTTGAAACCATGATGAGGACACTTCAAGAGAAGTCTTGTAAATCTTTCACAAGATTCATAGAATTGTCCATCACCCCTTTGTGTAAATTTCAATACTTTCCTGCTAATAGCATTCGTTTTATAAATTAGAAAGTATTTATTCAGAAACTTATCAATCATTTTGTTCCTAAGATTGAATGCTTTTTTCTGGTAATGCATTTAACCATGATCAAGCTATATCTTTCAAAGAGAATAAAAACAACCAAGCTTAGAGAGAAATTCTCATACTTAAAAGTCTCACACGCATCATAAAAATCATTCAAATGGTTGTATGACTCTTAATTATCTAAACAATAAAAGATAGGAGATAATTAAAGACACTAAGTTTCAATTCCAAGCTCCTAGCGGTTACCTGTTGATATTAAATGCATAAAGTGCTCAGATTAGCTAATTGACTAAAGAAATCTCTAAAAAAAAATTCCCATACTTGTTCTACTTCTTAGAGATTCTAGCTAAGATTTTATCCTCAATAGCTACTTGATTTGATAGTTGAAAATGAAATTTCATTTTCTTATATGAAAGTTTCTCTCAATATCTATAGGCTCTAAATTAGATATTAGCTACTTACCATCATGCATGCAATCTTTATTTTTTGAAATATTTTTAATGATAAGAGAAGAAAAACAAAAATAGTAAACAAACTAAAATAAAAAATTAAATGAAAAGAAATGGCAAGAAAGTAACCTGATAGTTTTGCTATAGCGAGTGACTACTACAAAAAAGTAACAAAGCCCAAATTGTCACTTGTTCTACTGCAATATTTTCAAATTAGTTTCTGAGTAAAATCTAAAACAAAAGAAAAGAACTATGAAATAGGAAAAAAATAATTTTAATTAATAAAAAAAATTAAAAAATTAAAAAATAAAACTAAGAAAGTTTATGTTTAAAACTATCTTTTTATTTTTAACTTATAACTGGTGTAATAATCAAATTAGTCAATATTAAATTAAATTTCTAGCACAGTCATAACAACCGCGTAGAAAACTTGGTGTGCATTTATTGTATATGCAAGCACACAAATCTATTGAAGTATAGAATAATAAGCTACAAGGTCAAATTCACAATAAAGGAGTGCTAGAAATATCAAAATCGAAGAAGTAGTATAATTTAAAGAAAGTAATTAAAACAATTAAATTTGAAATACGAAAATTGAAAACGTACGATAAAGTAAAGAAAACAATCAAAACGTTAATTCAACAGATAAGAATTACCAAGGCTTTAGAATCCACTGTTATTTGATTTAGTATTTTTTAATTATCAATTAATTCTCAAAATTTAGATGGATCACCCGAAATCAATTTATGTCATCTTTTAATTATTATTATTCCCTTCAATTTAATAAATTTTTCATATGATCTACTTCGTTTCAATTAGTTGTGTACCTGAACGCTCTATGTATCAATTTGATCAAAAGAAGACAAAAATTAAAAGATAAAACGTGAATCTTTAGAATTTCATGCATAGATAAATTAAATCATTTTCTAACTATGAAAAATACTTGACATTAATGATGAAAGAAATATCAATTTCAATATTTAAAAAAACGTAGATCCATAAACATTTAAGAGACACAGGAAATTAATCTAATAAAAAGAAAAAAAAACTAAATCAAATAAGATTTCATCCTCAACCCTCAACCCTAGTATAAAAAAATTAGAAAGACATGGCTGCAGTTAGATAATCAAATACAATAAACCCCATAAAAAATAGGCTGATTTTTCATCCGCGTAGTCAAACATGCAAAGCCATAGAACTCGCGATGAATAGAAACACATTCAAGTCTTCGTCCAATCTCTCCGTTGTTTTCCCCCCTCCTAGACTTTAATTTACATTTCCATATATATATCCATCAAGAGTAGCATTAGAGGAGAGAAAAAATAGGACGAACAAAATTAGGGTGAGTTGGTTTAAAATGTCATAAATTTTGATTACGCGTTGGGGTAACATATGGTGGCAGGGGCGAAACCAGAATTTTTTGTAAACGGAGGCAAAAGATAAACGTAAAAAAATATCATTTATAAATATATAACTGCATATATACATACTAATGGGGGTGCATGTATTGTACCCACAAAAGTTTTCAAAAATATGTATCCACAAAAGTTTCCAAAAAAATATACACAAGTTTTCCTCTCTGTTTGATTTTACTTCCTTAAGTTTTATCTTGAAGTGAATACATCTAGGCTATATTGTAGGTGATGTGGAGTGGATGATAGAGTATGAAGTTGGGTAATAGGTGAAGCCTTTTGTCCTTTTATTGTATTGAAAAAGAGACTATTTGAATGGCAAAGTTAAGTGAGGGGAAAAACAAATTAGCTAAATTATTTAGGGGACAAATATCTATCCTCATAAATTTTTTTACACACACATATATATATATGTGTGGTAGAAATTAGAATTTTATAAAATAAAGGGCGCAACTGCCCCCTTTACATAAACATGTCCTCGTATCTACATGGCGGAGCGTGAGTAAGCACTGCAAGAAACATGAGACGAAGTTGGTAGGATGCATCTGGGTTGTCCGTTTAGACAACGGATGACCTAGATTTCACTACAGAAATTGAAAAAAGAAAAGAAAATGTCAAAAAGTTGTCAAAAAGGTGAAAAGAGAAAAGCAAGAAATCTGGACCGTCCGTTGTAGAAACCGACAGCCCAGATCAGTCAAACAACACCTCCTATTTGAATCACTAAACAAGAGGTGATCTATATCAGTAGGACGTAACGTGTTGGAACAATATTATGTCAGAAAGGATCTCACTCGCCAATATTGCACGTGGGTTACACTCACAGCAACCGTTCGATTATGTTCACGTAGTATCAGATCTACTCAAGTCTGGCGCGCGCGGTGTTAGGATTGTGCCTTAAAAAGTACTGAAATTCTATTGTGTTTATTGAGACATTTAATTCTGATTAATAATAAAAGAGTTTATTATTATATTATATGCAATACATTCTTGTAAAAGGTCCAAAAGTATAATAGTACTTGGTTTACGGGCCCTATGGAGTTTAGCTTATAGAAGTAAGGTATTAGAGTTATTTATGACTTGTAAATACTTAATTTCATCATCTAGTAAAGTTGAGCGCTTTACTAAGAAAATATTGTAGTACATTAACTTTATTATGTAGAATGATTTATCTTGGTCACTAAGTGAAGTACCTAATTAATGTACTAGTATATTTGAAATGTATTGAAATGATTAATGAGTTTGATATTAAGTAAATTACTATCAAATAAAAATCATGAATCACTGTTATTATTTTATGAGTGCTCTCAATCTTGAGAGAGCTATGCGCTCAGATTTAATAACTTTGTGGTTTTGATTTATTAAGAATGAGATTCTATGAGTAAACATATTTCGTAAGTTGGATGACTGAGTTATCAGATAGTGAATCCATAAATTCTCAACAGTCGAATCCATAGACACTTTTAATTAAGTGACATAGTACATTTTAGGTAATTTATTTATGTGGTCAAATAAACTAAGTGTTTAATATCTTTGGTGGATTACTAGAGATTTGATAATTTTAGTTGAGACATCAAGTATGAAAACTATCATAGTTGACCAGTAAAATGAATTTAGAACCAAATGATATCAAGATGTGTATAAATATTAGGTCAATAGTAATTAACCCAACTATACATGGTACTATATTATGGAAGGGCATTACATAATGAATAATAGGTCAATGATAGTTACGTCGAGTAATATAAAATACACTTGGAGTTCAATTATGATTTTATAGTGAAGTTAATAGTAATTAATAATTAATAAATTTAACTATGGGTCTAATCGATAGATTTATTAATTATGTAGCTAAATGTATTTTTATTCTTCTGATCCACTTACTAGCCTTAGACTTGGGTTACGTTGTGACAATATTTGTTTGAGAAACATGTGACTCAACGTGAATACCATATAGTCAATTAAATAGTCTAAAAACTAGCTTCATCTATATTCTAAAAAAAAGAATAAAAGATTAATTAAAATTAATTAATTTAATTATAATTAATTAATTAGAGTTTAAAAAAGTTAATTAATGAAAAATACGGTTGGGAAAGCTCCCAACCGTAAGTGTGAATTGTTACGTTATGTAACCATTGTCTTTTGAACAGGTACAATTTTTGGGTAAATTGATATAATGTTATTTTACAGAATTGAACATTCTTTGGAAAAAAACATTTTTTGCCACAAATAAGTTCTTATTGCCGAACACAATTTTGAAACTAAAAAGGATGGAAAAGTTTTGTGGTTTGATTTTATTTGAGTGTCCACTCACTCGTAATTTTAGGTTGAAAGTCTGAGGGATAATAATGAAGATTATGAGGTTTCGATTTTCGATTTCACGCTTCAATTGATATCAAAGCAAATGTTTTAAATTATTGAAGAAATGTCTTGCAAAATATTAATGATGGTTTTTATTATTTTTTATATTCTCTTGCGTAATCGTTCAGATATTATGTGTATATTTTTGTTGGTTATGTAATTAGAGGGACAATTTATGAAGAGATTATTTTTCTCTTTAGGATTCAAATTTAATTTTCATAGATCCTTGTAAGCTTTCTTCGAGAAAGTTAAGATTGTTAGATGTAATTATTTGTACGGGTGGAGATTAAAACGATGCAAAAAGGGAATCGAAAATGGATGAAAACTCGTGTCCGTGTAGAAGGTGGCAGCACGAACAGGCTCGAGATTTGGATAATAACATTTCAATCTGAAATCGAATTAATTCGATTAAAAATACTATGGAAATATAACGCAAAGACCCACAGTTTGTGTTTCACGAAGAAAACCAAATTGAGACATTTTTCCTATTAAATTTGAGGCTGAATTTTATGCATCACGAAGTCACTGAATTTTTTTAATTTTTTTGATTTGGTTTGTTGGAACGGGATAAATTTTGTGAGGCAATGGGTGACGGTTGATGGTGGCCAACCAACGGTAGGCGGTTCCGGTGCCAGTGATCGATCTCAGCCTATCTTGTAGATCAGTCTTTTACTTTAAATTAAGATTGTTAGAAAAATTCAACATGTGATGTCACATATGTTAAATTAAATGTGTTGTGTTATCTTTAGTAAGCCTAATTAAAGTGATCTAATTAAAAAAATTAAAATTCTAAGGCTTGAGAGTATAATTATCATGAAATTAATGTGCAGATACTAGAAATGATAGTTTAATTTGTTGAATGGTCGAATTAGAAATATCAATAGTTTTTAACTCTTCAATTATTTAAAAGAGTTATGGTTCCCAAATTATACAAGCAAGCTAGTTTTCCTTTAACCGTTATCTTTGTTTCTTCAAGAGATGATCATGGACAAGAATTCAAAGACTTGTGTCAATTTGAAAGATTTGATCCATCACTTTACGATTCAGTTATCCATGGAATCAGGTAAGTCTTCTGTTATCGAGTTCTTCATATATGTTTCTCATAGAAATTAAAATAGTATTTATCTAAGATTAATGTTTGAAGAATTTTATAAAAATTTACAGATCTGATGATTTATGGTATATAGTATGTTTAGTTAGTTTTATTCTCAAACTCAACAAGTTGTACCAGAACCCTCCATTATTGATTTATTTGAGAAAAATGAAAATTATAGATTTGGAAAAAAGTTAATATTAGGTTTCTATGTATCTAAAAAATTTAGAGATGTTTTATTTATGATAAATGATTGATATGCAAATGTGATTATGTTATGTGATTTTATGTCGTAAAATCAATGGATTTACGGAAATTACAAAAATGGCGTGAAAGGCAAAGATGAAGGAAACTGCCGCAGGTTTTGTGCAAGTAGGGAAATTGGTATTGATCTGCTGCTATGCGGTACGGTACTGGATTAGGGAAACTCTTCCCTGCATTGCGGTACAGGTACCGGTACATGTTAAGGGCAGTTTTCCCCTTCGTCGATGGAACCGTACCGGAATTTTTTTTCCCGTTTTGCGGTACCATAAAAAAAATTAGAATTTTATTTCCTCATTCACGCGCACGCTACTGTAGCACAGCTACAGTGATTAGAAATTTTTTGAATTAATTTGTTTGATTCAATTTAATTAAGGTGCTTTTGTTTCGATTAAATTCAATTATTTTGGTATATCCTTAAAGATTAGTTATGGTAATCGAGCATTTTGAATGGGTTAATTGAAGCAAGATATCATTAAAATGACATTTCTTATGTAGATTGTTCATGAAGATGTTTGATGTTTCTGTGTGTGTAAATTCATGCGAGTATTAACTGGCTCAAAGTAAGGTTAATATTTGAGCGAATTACACATACATCTGTGATGGTAAACACGTGACGTTTATAAGGTTTTACACGTGAATAATAAATCAATCAAAAGATAGATTTATTATTTGACATGAATTATTGTCGGTATTTAATCATTACAATAAGAGCAACAATTAAGTTAATATTATTGTACAAAGACATAATATTAATGTTGTGCTAGGTATCCTGAAAAAAAAACTAATTAATTATTTGAATTTATTGAATATTATGGTTGACTTTTGATATGAGCATATTCAGATAATTCTTTTATTCTGTTTCCAACTAATGTGACTACGATATCTGCTAACCTCAACATTCACATTTTGACCGGGCCCAAATTTAAAGATTGGAAAGGAACATGTTGATTGTTCTTAGATACATGGATCTGGACCTTGCACTGAGGACGAACGGACGAACATGCCCCTCTTACGGATGAAAGTTCTTCTAATGCTAGGATGAACTTTGAGAGGTGGGATAGGTCAAACCGCATAAGTTTGATGATCATAATGTGCGGCATCCCGAAGGCATTCAGGGCTGTAGTATCTGAAGAGATAACCAATGCCAAAGAGTTCCTTGCTGAGATTGAAAAGCATTTTACCAAAAATGATAAAACAGAAACAAGCACACT
Organism: Datisca glomerata; assembly: GCA_003255025.1. NCBI lineage: Eukaryota > Viridiplantae > Streptophyta > Magnoliopsida > Cucurbitales > Datiscaceae > Datisca > Datisca glomerata. The sequence continues at coordinate 819,686 of QANY01005768.1, read as the reverse complement.
TCCGCGATATTTGATACGCATGAACTATAAATGTAAAAGGAACATAAGAGAGTACATTATAGAAATGTCTAACATTGCTTCAAAACTTAAGGCACTCAAGTTTGAGTTGTCAGATGACTTGCTCATGCATATGGTATTGATCTCTCTTCCTGCACAATACAGTTAGTTTCAAATCAGTTATAACTATCAGAAGGAGAAATAGACTCTCAATGAACAGTCATACTAAAAGTGCTCATTTGGCTAGCACCTCTAAGGGCAAAGACAAAAAGAGAAAGAAAGATAAAGAAGCTGCTTAAGGTGAAGTAAAAAAGAAACAACGTAAGAACAATGACGATTGTTTCTTTTGTGGGAAGCTTGGACATGTAAAGAAGGATTGTGCTAAATATCACGCATGGCGTGTAGAGAAAGGTACGTCTATTGCTTTGGTCTATTCTGAGGTAAATTTGGCTTCAATACCTAGAAACACTTGGTGGTTAGATTCTGATACCTCTACTCACATAAGTGTTTCTATGCAGGATTGCCTAAGCTACTGAAATCCAATTGATGCTGAAAGATATATCTATGTGGGTGATGGAGAATCGGTAGAATTAGAGGCTATTGGGCATTATAAGTTGTTATCGAAAACTGTATTTTATTTGAATTTATTTGATACTTATGTTGTACCGTCGTTTAGACAAAATTTGGTTTATGTTTCTAAGTTGGACAAATTAGGTTATTATTGTTCATTTGGAAATAATCAGTTTAGTTTATCAATAAATTCAAACATTGTTGTTGGTTTTCTTAATGTTTATGATAACTTACATTTGCTTGATATCAATACATCTTATAATGAAGCCTTGCATGTGGAGTCACGAGGTACTAAAAAGAAAATTAATAAAGAAAATTCCGTCACACTTTGGCATAAGCGCTTAGGTCATATCTCCAAAATAAAAATTCAGAGGCTTGTGCAAGATGACATTTTAGAATTCCTTGATTTTTCAGATCTTAACGTCTGTGTTAAGTGTATTAAGGGAAGTAGTCCAAACAAAAGAAATTATGTGTCAATAGAGCAACAAACATCTCAGAATTGATTTATACAGACATCTGTGGGCCATTCCTTAAGGTTTCATGGAATGGTCAACAATATTTTATAATGTTCTTAGACGACTACTCAAGATATGGCTACTATTTTTTATTCATGATAAATCAAAGTCCTTGGACGTGTTCAAAACATTTGGGGAGTATGATTAGTCATTCTATCTTATCAGAATCACTATGGGGAGAGGCATTAAAGAAAATAGCTCATATCCTTAATAGAGTACCAACTAAAGCAGCTGCTAAAACACCTTATGAGCTTTCGACAGGAAAAAAAAGTCTAGTCTGAAACATTTTCACATTTGGGGATGTCCAACTGAGGCAAGGCCTTATAGGCCAAATGGAAAGAAATTGGACTCCAAAATAGTGAGCATATACTTTATTGGTTATTCTGAGCAATCAAGGGGCTACCAGTTTTATGATCCACGCTAAGGAATATTTTTGAGACGAGAACTGTAACATTTTTTTAGGATGTTGAGTTTGGGGGGAGAAATAAAATAAGGGACATTGTCTTTGAGGAGGAATCATCTTCGATTCCTACTACAATCACTATTTTTTATAGTGTGCAAGTTTTCATTCATGTCATTGATCATGAAGTGGATCCTGAACTAAAACAAGACAATGTTGAACAACTCTCAATTCAAGTTGAGATTAATGTTCTAGAAGAACAAACTCAACAACCGCAAGATGCAATGTCACTAAGAAGATCCATGAGAGAAATGAGAAGTGTTATTTCAGATGAGTATGTGGTATTTCTCTAAGAAAATAAGGAAAATAATGAATTGGTGGAAGATGACCCAATCAACTTCCACCAAGCCATGCAAGATATTAATTCTCAAAAAAGAATTGAGGCTATGAATGAAGAGCATAAGTCTATGCGAGACAATCAAGTTTGGGATCTTATCCCTTTACCTGAATGTAAAAGGCCCATTAGTTGTAAATGGATATATAAAACCAAAAGAGATTCAAAAGGTAATGTGAAAGATATAAGGCTCATCTTGTAGCTAAAGGCTTTACTCATAAGGAATGTATTGATTTTAGATAGACTTACTCTTTGGTTTCAACGAAAGACTCTTCTAAAATAATTATGGCACTTTACATATTGATCTTGAGCTACATCAGATGGATGTAAAGACTGTGTTTCTTATTGGAGACATTGATGAAACAATTTATATGATGCAACCAGAAAACTTTGAGGTCGGAGATCCAAAAAATATGGTTTACAAACTAAAGAAATCTATATATGTGCTCATACAAGCTTCTCTTCCATGGTACTACAAATTTCATCAGATAATCATCTCATTTGGTTTTGAGGCAAATATTGTTGATGATTATGTGTATCTCAAGTTTAGTGGGAATAAGTTAATAATCCTATTTTTGTATGTTGATGATACATTGCTTGCCAGTAATGATTTAGGCATGTTGTACGAGACCAAGAGATTTCTTTCTAAGAATTTTGAAATTAAATATCTTGGTGAAGCTTCTTTTATTTTTGGGGTCCAGATACACCGAGATCGTTCTTGGGGTATTCTTGGATTATCACAAAAAAGCTATATAGAAAAAAAAAGTACTTAAAAGGTTTGACATGCAAGACTGTAAACCAAATGACACCTCCGTCGCTAAAGGAGAGCAGTTTTGTCTCAATTAGTGCCCAAAAACTAGCCTTGAAACTATGGAAATGCATAATATTCCTTATGCATCTGTTGTGGGGAGTCTAATGTATGCTCAAGTCTGTACGCATCCAGACATTGTGTGAGCACATGTATAAGGAATATTCTACATTTCCATAGTTTCAAGGCCAGTTTTTGGGCACTAATTGAAACAGAACTTCTCTCCTTTGAGGCAAATATTGTTGATGATTATGTGTATCTCAAGTTCAGTGGGAATAAGTTAATATTCCTTGTTTTGTATGCTGATGATACGTTGCTTGCCAGTAATGATTTAGGCATGTTGTACGAGACCAAGAGATTTCTTTCTAAGAATTTTGAAATTAAATATCTTGGTGAAGCTTCTTTTGTTTTTGGGGTCTAGATACACCGAGATCGTAGCATAATTTGTAACATGTTATGAGGCATCCAATCATAGAATATGGCTGTAAAACTTTGTCATTTTGCTACGCATTATTGAGAATATTGAAAGAACCACTAAAGTTGTATTATGACAATGAATCAGTAGTTTTATATTCCAACAACAACAAAAGCTCATCTAAGTCAAAACATATTGAGATTAAGTTTCTGATTGTAAAATAAAGGGTACAGAGTAGTCAGATGTCCATAGAGCATATTGAGACAAACTCTAAGATAGTGGATATGCTCACTAAGGGATTACCACTTAAGGTCTTTCACGAGCACACTACTCATATGAATGTTATGTTGTTTGAGAATATCATAGTTTAGTGGAAGTTTGTTTATTGCTTTATATTTTATTTTGAGAATATTTACGTATTTGGTATTTTATGATCAGAAATAAAGTTATTCAGTCCATTCTACTATGTGACATTATGTTAGTGTTAACCTCAGACCAGTTGGAAATAAACATGTATAGATCACATTGCATGTAGTTTTCCATGCTACGCATGATATTGGTATATTGGTATATGTGACCATTGTGGGTTTAGTTACAATAAAGGTAACAAATACTACTTTGATCCTATATCAATGTAGTCAATGAATGGGATTCTTTCAGATATACCTTGTGGTTGAGATAGTAAATTTTGGGAGCTCATAAAGTCAAACACATTTACAAGGTCACATATGTGACCTAGTGGGAGATTGTTAGAAAAATTCAACATGTGGGGTCACATATGTTAAATTAAATATCGTGATATCTTTGGATAAACCTAATTAAAGTGATCTAATTAAAAAATTAATGTTCTAAGACTTATCGCTATAATTATAATGGAACTAATGTATAGATATCAAAAATGATATTTTAATTTGTTGAATGTCCAAATTAGAAATATCAATAGTTATTAACTCTTCAGTTATTTAAAAGGGTTATGGTCCCCAAATTACATAAGAAAGTCAATTTTCTTTGAACTGTTATCTGTGTTCTTTCAAGAGAGAATCCTGGAGAAGAACTCAAGGGTTAATGTCAATTTGCGATTCAGTTATCAATGGAACCAGGTAATTTTTCCACAATTGAGCTCTCCATTTATGTTTCTTATAGAATTTAGAATGGTATTTGTATCTAAGATTAGAGTTTGAATAATTTCATAGAAACATGAATATTCGATTATTTTTGGTATATAGCATGTTTAGTTAAGTTTAATCTCAAATCTAACAAAGATAGGGTAGGGTGTGTTTTAGATATTTATCTTTTATACCCTACTATTTTGTTTTTTATATTTTATACCCAACATGCTTAGATAATTTTATTTTATGTACATCACATTTAGGTATCATGTGGCTAAAGGTTCTCAAAAGGATAAGTGTTTGTGATTGTATAATGAAGATAAAATTAAGCATAATCGATTGTATGAAATGGCTAACCCTAGAAGCATGTTATTAATTCTATTCAAATGTAATTTTTAATTTTAATAATCATACCAAATATTTAATTTATCGTTAATTAAATTGTGAGATTATTAGAATTTAGATAAAATTATATTAGCTTCAATATAATACTAATTGACCAGTTTGTTTAATCGAAGTAGGTTGCTAAACATTATGTTGGCTAATCACCTAATATCACTTTGTAATCCACGGTAATAAAAACTCACATAATTTAGAAAATCAAGTGGGAGCGAGATTCTTAATTGAAACTCACGATCTACATTATTGGATTATGATAAGGTGCTAGGGTACCTCATCTTTAATCTTAGAAGCTCCTTAAAGGATGGTGTCTAAAGTACCAAATATTACAAGTATGGTACTCATTATGATCACCTTAATAAGTGAATAACTGAAAACGATTTGCCTAAGCGGTAGTTATCCACTCACAAGTCTGTGGGTGAAATAATGGTATACACTTTACTCATTTTGTAGTATCCTGCTTAAGCGATTCTTATTACTTATTTCGAGTGACCACAGTTGAACGTTAGTTAATTGCTAGATATTAATACTAGATTAGTAGGACTACTATGTATTAATATCAAATTGATAATTAATTAGATTGGACTATCCTACCTAACTTTTCAATGTACGTCCTACCTAAGTAGTGCGTATATTTATGAGAGTTGGGATATTGTTGCTTACATTGCATGTTATTTTTGAGTTTTTATTTTCATGTGATGACGTATGCTTTAATTATAATGTGTTTGTAAAGATTGAGAATTTTATTATTTTTCAGTAATTAAAATGTTGTCCATGAGCCCATTAGCATCTTTATTGAAAATATTGTCGACAGTAATATATATTAACTAGGACTTTAATTTGACTGTAAAAAGAAGCAAGTACACTCTTAATTAATGATACGCTAGATCTTTCTTAGAGTTCTACTCAGGAGTTAAAATTAATATTGGCTATGTAAATAGATTGAATTTTAGTTCCATGTTACATATATATATATATATATGTTGGAACTATAATGAATTCATTCTCCATGGAAGCTGATATAATTATTAATCTCTAGTAATATGTCTGAAGGGTAATGTTAAACACTAAGAGGGTAATGTTAAACACTAAGAGGGTAATGTTAAACACTAAGATGACAAAGAAAACTCTGGTTGATGACCATATCTTTATGGTTGTTTTTATTTAACTAGAAAGAGATTCTTAAAGCCAAAATTAATAGGAAAAACCATATCGATATAGTCTTGGATACATAGTAGATTTTTTACATCAGTTGATGATTAAACTGTAACATATGCAGAAATGTATATTCAGATTGAACTGAACTGGGAATTCCAGATAGCTAGGAGAATCTTAAGATACAGCTTGTGTAAGCGTGACCCGGTCTGCTTATTCGTTTTGGCTTAAGCTTAGCCTAAATAAGATGAAGAAGATAAAGATGTTTAAATAGAGATGACTTAGAGTAAGAAAGGGAGAGCAAGCTCTAATAGGAAGTACTTCTATTGCGAGAAGACTAGGTACAAGAAGACCAACTAAAATGTTTTCCTAATTATAAAGAACTAAAACCTGCATCTTAAGAAGTGATCAGTGATTGATTCCACTGCCTCGTGATGTATAGACTCTGAAATCACTAATCACATTCACAATTGCTTGTGAAGGTTCTAGAAAACTAGAAAATTAAATGAGATGGGTTGCATGTTGTTCTTTGGATAAATACATATGTATTATTTTAGACAGTACATTTATTTCTAAATTTTTTGTTGCGTGATATGGAGTAAAATAATGGTATACATAATACATTATAGAAGAGAAAAATTTCTCAAGCCAGCTATACGTCTATAACATATGTCTAGGTCATATAATCTAAGTACGATTCGAAGACGTGTAAGAGACAGGCTTTATAGCCTTTATATTTTTGAACTTTTATCACTAAGCAAATCCAGTATTGATAAGAATTTGACCAAGAATCTTTTTTGAGACAGAAAGGCATAGAGGCACGTGACATTAATGTCGGAGTATATTACTTAAGTGGATAAGTGAAAGTCTATGTGAGGGGTAGTTATGGGTATAATGTTGATTTTATTGACGGGTACTCTAGACATGACTATCTTTGTCTTATGCTTCTCGATTATGAAACTTTTGAGAAATCAAATAGTTTAGAATGGAAGTCGAGAAGACCTTGGAGAGAAAAACTATCTTTTAATTTGATCGAAGAGGTAAATACCTCTTAATGAAATTCACATACTACATGGGGAATATCAGGATTGTATCCCAGTTGGTTACATTTGGGTCACCAGAAGAATAGTGTTACAGTAAGAAGAAATGTTTTGTTTTAACATGATGAGATCTAAGTGTAGATATTTAACTCGCCTTTTTTGTGGATTATCTTTATAGATTATGTATTTTGAATCTAACATCATCTATGACGGCTCTTGAAAAAACACAAGAATTATGGAAAGTTTATAAACAAAGTTTACATAAACTTTATATATGTGGATGTCCAACACACATGCTAAAAGAGAATGCTACCACGCTAGATGGTAGATCAAAATGACATCTAATTGTAGGCTATACAAAAAGGAATGTGCGTTATTTGTTTTTATAGTACCAAGAAGGGAAAGTGTTTGTAAGTATAAACATTGTATTCTTCGAAAAAGACTGTATTTCAAAAAGAATATCTAAACGCAACACAAACTTAGAAGAATTTTCCAATAACACATGTGTCATGTAATCTAGTTGGTAACAGATAAGTCCAGAAGTTAGTGAGAATCCATTTGGTCGAGAGAATAAGAATGAAGTACTTTATAATACTATAAACCTTATTGTAGTGGGAGCGTTTCTCATTTATATGAGAAATAAATGTGCCTAGGAAAGTGCAATATGGTAATCTTGGTGGACATAAGTGAGATCCCAATCACTATGTTGTAGTGAGAGGGGATCACGACCAACTGATATATTCAAGTTCAAATGAGAGACTTTCGAATCCATCTCAGAGGAACATGACTTAGATCCCAAAAATTGCATAGAGATTATAAATGATGTGAAGTTAATCGTTGGCTTCAAGCAATGAAATCTGAGAATGTTCTATTAATTCTAATGGAGTATAAAAGCTTGTCGAATCCCTAGAGTATTGGGTGCTGAAGATCTATCCGCATGATGAACATGAGCCGAGAACTGTATGATAGGCTCTTTCATTAGCTGTAAAAGATGATTGGTTAAAAACAATGAAAGAAGAAATGGAGTCAATGAGAACAAACTATGTTTGGGACTTGGTTAATCTTCCGCGAGCTCATAAAGCTATTGGGAACAAATGGATTCTCAAAATTAAACGTAAGGAAGATGGATCTATAGAAAGATATAAGACACGTTTGGTAGCTAAGGGTTACACTCATGGTTGTTAAACTCCCAGTCCGGATCGTAGGATCTTATGATTTACAATCCTGTCTAGCCCCCATGATCTGATTCATAGGTAGGATCTTACAATCCTATTATATTTTTCATCTTGGATTGGTAGGATCTTACGACCCTATTATATTTTTCATCTTGGGTTGGTAGGATCTTACGATCCTACTACGATTTTACGATCCCACTAACCATAATTTTGAATGTGTTCAAAAGAAAACAATATAAAGTTCATTTAATATGTTCAATTTTTAAGTTTTTTTATTTATTTAAATTTTACTTAGTAAAATAGTGAAATAGACAATTGATTAATCAAGTTTATTCAAGAATTTTAATATGTCGTTTGGTAAATTATGTCTTTTCACAATTTACCAAATGACATAGTAAAATTCTTATGATCCACGATTCAATCCTACGATTCGATTAGTGAGATCTTTCAAAGATCCTAGGTCGGATCACGATTCTGACAACCTTGGTTAGACTCGACAAGAAGGAATATACTATGAGGAAAAAATTTCACCTGTTGTTAGGTTTGCCTTCATACATCTAATTTTAGCTATTGTTTCCCAAATGGATTTGGAATTACACTAGATGGATGTAAAAACTGCTTTCCTGAATGGGGAATTAGATGAAAAAATTTACACGCAACAGCCTGAGAATTTTGTTGCAAAAGGTCAGAAGCGCAAAGTATGCAAGCTTCAAAGATCAATATATGGCCTCAAACAATCATTTAGACAATGGTAGCTTAGGTTACATAGAGCTATAACCTCTTATGGTTTTATGATGGTCGATGAAGACCATTGTGTTTATGTCAAACATATTGAGGGTAATTTTGTAATTTTATCATTGTATGTAGACGATGTCCTTTTGGCTGGGAATGATAAAACATTTATCGTTACCATTAAAGAATGGTTGTCTTCTCATTTTGAGATAAATGACATGGGTGAAGCAACATTTATACTTGGTGTGAAGATATATCAAGATCGTTCGAAAGACTTCTTATTCTATTCAAAGACTTCTTATTAAGGAAATACTCGAACAATCCAATATGAGAGATTGCAAACCCATCGACACTCTAATAGCAAAGAGTGAAATCCTTAGTCAAAGAAATGTGTCCTAAGACTTCATAAGAAAAAGAGAGCATGGCCAGAGTCTCATATTCTAATGCCATTGGAAGTTTGACTCCCATATATTTGTTATGCCATTAGTTTAGTTAGTCGTTATCAATCGAATCATGGACAAAGCTTATTGGAAAGCTGTCAAGAGGATTTTGAGGTACCCTAAAGGTACTACAGACTTATGTTTATGTTATCAAAGAAACGATCTGCATCTAGTGGGTTACTCAGGTTTTGGAGTAGCAAGAAACGGACATGAATTGCGTTATCAACTATGTAAGCAGAATTTATAGTGTGTTCGATTGTAGGGCAAAATGCAATTTGGTTTAGAAGGTTTCTGCAACATTTACAAGTTGTTTCTAGTGCATCAAAACAGGTGACTTTATTTTCTGACAGTCAAGCAGTCATCGTTTATACTAAATATCTGAAGTATCATGGAAAACGAAGCATATATACACTAAGTATAATTTTGTATGAGATATTATAGCGCAGAAGGAAATTGTGACGTCCTGATCCCCGAGGGTTAAATATACGTGTAATTTCATAATTTTGAAATCTCCAATTCGAAACAAACTCTAATTTTGAGAATATTCTCAAATGGAAAATTCTTAATTTACCCATGATGGAAAACCCCTGAACTTAAATAGCGGAAGCATTAAACTTATCCATGATCGGAATCTTAATCAATAAATAATGGAAGCGATAAAATGTCTTAAATGCATAATTAATAAAACTTCGAAGAACTGAATTAAATTCTGAAATAAAGTCAAAACTTGAAATCCATAATTCATGAAACTTTCACTCATCATAATTCGTAGAAAATCATAACGTAAAATAAACTACTTAAATAACCAAGTTTAATAGAAATCATTTTCCTAAGTTTTAAATCAAATCATAAACTGAAAACATAAATTCCTCTGATCTAACTGGTTATGGCAGTCTCACACTCATGCTGCTCGCCATCACCACCTGCATCATAAATAAATGTGGGGAATGAGTATTTTAAAATACTCAGTAAGCAAACTCACATAATAATATGCATCCACATGTCATAAATGCAATCATGACATAACATAACTGAACTTAACATATAACATAAATGAAATAAAATAACGTACTTGATCATGACATGGTTTAACATAGCACGCAGATAACACGTGTCTCAAACAGAATCATTTAGCAATCTTAATCATATCTTGGCTTGTCATATCCTCTAGTTAACAACCTAATCAGAACTGATCACACGTTAACTGAAACACATCATGACGAATTGGGCGACGAAACAGATGGCACATATCGGGTGACGAAACAGATGACACTCATCGGGTGACAGAACAGATGGCACTCATAGGTGAGAAAAACGTGAACAGATGGCACCTCATGAGTGACGGAAAATATTTACAGATGACACCCTATGTGTGACGAAAGCATGAACAGATGACACCCTATTCGTTTAACAGAACATAACGTGAACAGTCCTGATTTCTTGTTAACTAAAGGTCATGCTTAAGTTCATATTTTGCTTAATTACCACTTGAATGAATTAACCTCAAAACTTGTAGAATCCAATGTATGACAATAATTAATCATATAATACATACTGATTCATATAACAGAATCAAACATGTTAACATACTAACGTAAAATCAGTCATACTCAGACACTTATCTCATGATAATCACATTAATAACTGAACATAAATCAATTATCAAAGTGTTAACGAAATATAATAATTATCGAAAAATGGTTAAACAGATAATAAATACATGATACAATTATAATATCAGAGTCACATCGTTATATAAGTCAATTTACACAAACATATATATAAACATAAAATGCTTATAGACAATTAAAACTGATGAGAATAACGCATATTATATTTATCACACGTAGGTCACATTATAATGTAAATTCACTTACACAAGCATATATATTTATCACACATGGGTCCACATTACGATATAAATTCACTTACACAAAGCATATACATTTATAACAATGAGAGTCAGACCATCATGTAAGCCCACTTACAACATATATATTTATCACACATGTGTCACATTACGAAATAAATTCACTTACACAAAGCATATACATCTATAACAACGTTAGTCACACCATCATGTAAGCCCACTTACCTGAAGCGGAAGAATGAACTAAACAATTAATGACCTGAAATCTAAAAAAATATAATCACTAAATTGTTTTGAAATAAAACAATATAAATACATTTTAAATATAATATAATAGAAAATAGAGATTTAACTAAAACAGTGCAAAGCGGTCAGAACAAGGTCAGAAAGTAATATATCGGGTCCAAACGTTAAATGATAAAGCTTCGGGTCAAATGGTATAGACCGCGCTGGTTCAGACCAGTCCGGTTCGGTTCTATCGACTAGGCCGGTTCAGACCTATCCGATTAAACTGAATCGGTTCGGTTCGGGATGAACCGGTTCAAGACATAACAACTGGGTGCAAGACCCAGTTGCAGAACAGAAAGCGAGAAAACATTGGGGGGAGAGAGAGAGAGAGAGAGGGGGAGAACGAGAAGGAGAGAGAAACAAAGAGGGGAAGAAAAACAGTGAGGGAGTCTAAGAGGGGAAAAGAGAGAGGGATGTAGAGAGAAACAGAGAGAGATAGAGATAGAGAGAGAGAAACAAAGGGCGAGAGAAAGGGAAACAGAGGGAGAGAGAAAAGACAGAGAAAGATGAGAAGAAGAAAGAAATTGGGAGAGAGAAACAGAAGGAGAAAGATGGAAGGGGAAAGGCCGATAGAGAGCAACCATTAAGAAAGAAAATTAGAGAAGAGATGGAAAATGAAATAGTGGGGGAAGAAACAGAGATGAAGATGAAAGAGAGAGAGAGGCCGAAAGAAAGAGACAAAAACAGAGAGGGAGGGAGACGAAGCAAGGACGAGAGAGAGAGAGGCAAACACAGAGAGAGAAAGAGATTAAAGAAAGATATTAAGAAAGAAATAGAAGAAGATTACCCAATTTCAAAGCTTGTAGTGGCCAAGGTTTAAAGAGAGAGACCAACGAAGAAGAAGAATTGCTGGTCTGCAGGGCTGCGCGGGGTGAGAGGCTGCGAGGAGGAGGAGAGTGTTGAAGAACAAAGATTTGGAATATATATACATATATATTAGGTTAGGGCTAGCTTAGTGTGTATATGCATGTAGTGCGACTGGTTTTCAATTGAGGGGTGAGATTGCCGAATCAAGGATAAAAATATGGTTAGCGTAATACTAGGATATACATAAACATATGGTGTGAGTTAAATAGAGATAAAGGGAGAGATAGAAGAAAAAAAACTCTCTTTAAATTCAATTTTAAACTAAATCATATATTTATTAAAATTATTTTACCAAAATTACGAATAATCACTTTTTAAAACCGAATTTTAAAATTACTTTATCTTTTAAATTAATTTTACAAAAATGCCCATTTACGGAGGGCATTTTACAATAATCACTATTTCTGTGATATTTCTCATTATTTTATTTATTTGTAGCACAAAACACACATATTCTGTTTGGATAAAATGAAAATATATGTCGCCAGGCATAGACTGACTTACTCATACAAGCGGTCACCTCAGGCGCTTGAAGAGCGGGATGAGATGAGACATTGTATGCTTAAAATATTTGGGAAGTATGAACAAAGCGTACTTTAATTAAGTTGCCACCTTGACAAGAGATCAAGATGAGGTCTAAATATTAATTCATGGATCGACATGATTCCCACGATTATGTAGCCTGGTTGGTGTTCCCAACAATTTTATCAAACTTTTTCACATAACTTTACCAAAATATCCAACATACCAAGTAAGAAAATCATACTTTCCAATAACTTTTTTCACTTAACCATGTGTTATCAAACATGGTAATCTTCATATCTTGTTATCTAATTTTACCACTTAAACTTTTTCAGCATTCTTACTTAACCCATATCAAACAGCCCCTCAATGTCAACATCATGACCCTATGTACCAACCCAGGTTCAATCCCTCAATCACACCTATTAAGTATCTTGCATTGCACATTGTCACTTTTTATGATATTGCACATTGTCAATTATTTCCACTAATTTTGTAAGTTATGATTAGAAAATTTTATAAACTAATTACCTCTCTATTTTAAAAATAAAGTCATTAAGATTAAATATCTTATCTCAAATTTGACCCAAAACACTTCTGGTTAGTAGGTATCAGTTGTAAAATACAAAAGAAACAGAACTATAAAAACAAAGAACAAAGGAAATCAAAGAGAATACTGTCTTATAAATTTCTCATTTTTATTTTTCATGGCTTATACCCTCTACTTATAGGCTTCTAACTATGAGAAAATGCAAAATATAAGTTACATTGTATGAGTCCTTTGAGGTACTTTGAAACCTCATTTTTGTGTCCTATGTGACTTGCGGCTATATAGTGTAAGACAAATAAATGTTGCTACTTTAGCACGTTACCTAGGTTTGTGGTAGTTCGACCTAGTGGAACATGTTTAGGAAAACAATTTATTTGAAGCTAAGCTATATATGTAGGGAAGGAAGACATTTTTTGTCTACATCTAAAGTGTGTTCACCAGTCGACCAATTATGTCTCCTCGTAGTGGCTAGTACATGATTGTGAACACATGTTTTGATTGAGTCAAGCATTGCTCTTTGAGGGATTTGAAATATTTGAACTGATGTAACAAATACGTCTAGGGCATAGCGAGACGAGTAGACACTCCAGTTTTAGGGCTGTTATGTTATCCCTAACAGATTCATAGCAACTAGCGGGTGGCACAATCCATTGGCCAGTATGAATTTATTAGTATGTGAATGTTTAATCGTTTATAATTAAATTTGTTCTATCCCAACATGTGCAAGTGGTAGATGTTGGAAAACTCGGATCTGGGCGCCCATGATGGGTCGGCCCGACCCGATTTTGAAAAAAAATGATTGGTAATTTTTCATGTGAAAGACTACCAATGGTGGTTAATATAAAAAACTACCATTAACTTCTATGAAAAGAACTTCATTTTGATTTTAGAGAAGGAAAATTCAAACATAATGAATAATTAAAGAAAAAATCATTCTTTCAACATTAAAATCAAGGTTTCACATACAAAATCAAGAGTTTTTTAGTTGTAGAATAAGTGGGGAGTTCATTTTCATGATTTCCTAGAAGATCCAGCAAGTGATTCATTATTTCAATTTATTCTGCTGCGTAATCATGTAAGTGTTCTTGACTCGATTAATTTTCTAGATAAACATTCCGGTGGAATGGAGTTTAAGGATCTTGGGTTATTTAACCAAGCTTTATGGCAAAACAAGCCTGGAGAAGTTTAAATAACCCTTCTTCATTGGTGGCCCGTGTTGTTAAGGTGGGTACTTTAAAATGGGTGCTAGGCCTATTTTGATATGGAGAATTTTATAGAGGTAAGGTGGATCTACGAAAGAAATGGCTCCTATTCTGTAAAAAGCGGGCATCGTCTTGCTGTGGAGCTCAAACAGTTACCATCGGCCTCCAATAATAACAAAGTTGGAGCATTGTTTGGAACTGCTGTATCCTAAACAAAATAAAATTGTTTGTGTGGAGAACTTGCAAGAACATTATCCCAACAGCTGCTAACCTCAAGACAGAGGGGTGTTGGTGGATGCTTGGTGCTATTTATGTGGCTTTGAGTAGGAATCCTCAGCTTATGCATTATGGGGTTGTAAAATAGCAAAACGTTTTCGGAATGAAACACTTTATTTATGTTGGATTCCCATATGCGGATGTGAGAGAACCACAAAGTTTCCTATATTTCCTTTGGAAATGGTGGGAGGACAAAATTAGATTATTTGCATGAGGGAGGGTCCCGGAACTATGGAGCCAGTGTCCAAATTGGTAGAATATACTTGAGGAGTTTCGAAACAAAAATAGAAGGAGCTGCGTTGGGGTAAAGGTTTCGCAACAGGTAGACCAAACGGGCTAATGTTGGAAATCTCCTCCTCTTGGGATGGTCAAGTGAAATGTAGATGCAGCTATAGGAGGTGAGCAAACTGGAATATTGGGTATGCGTGGTATAGTTAGAGATCATCATGGAGTGCCTATTTTTTCCTTTTGTCATTTCTGGGGTCGAAACCATAGCCCGATTATTGCTCAAACCCCTTGCTATCAGATATGGGATTCGCTTGGCTATAGAGGGTGAAAATCAAGGTGTTATATATATATATATATATAGTCATGTGATTAGTGAGAATTATATGTGTGTGTGTATATATATATATATACACACACATATATATAGTCATGTGATTTGTGAGAATTATATTGATGAGAATACATTATTACTATGTTTGATAATGCATTAGAATTTTGTAGTAGATTAATGGGAATGCAAGAACTAATTATATATATTTATTTAATTAATTAAATAATATTCTGAATATTATAGAAAACTTAATATTCATAAAAATTAGATTAAAAATTTTAATTATAAAAATTTAGAGGGAGTTATTGAAAAATTTAACATTCACCAAAAATATAAATTATAAAATCTAATTATAAAAAATCTTTAAAAAACTAAATTTAAAAAATACATTAAATTTTGAGTCAAAAAATCCTAGTAATTTTAAAATAACATCATCAAAATTTCGATTAAAAAAACATATTACCTCTAGATAAAAAAGACCCAATGTCCAAACAAAATTGGGTTAAGAAAACTACCAATGATGTGAGATGTGCATAAAATAAAAAATTTATCAATCAAATTTCTAATATATATATATATATATATGAATTTCATCCCTCTCCTCAAAAGAGCAGCTATCAAGCATGTACCATCTTCATTCACTTTCTCTTTCCTATCGGTTATCTCTCTCAGAGGTAATGTGATAAATTTTGTAAGGGAGAATTTGATCTCTTCAAACATCAAATATTCTCTCAAATACTCTCAAACAAAATTAGAAATTAGAAATATTCTCATCCATCTTTCTTTCCCTCTCAAACTTACCCAAAATCAAACCGCACAAATAGATCATGTAACTCTATAGCTCACTGTTTAGCCAAAATAGCCACCGCAAAGAGAGTTTCAGTTTCTTTTTTGGTGAAAGTTCCTGAAGATGTGGCGTTACTTGCTAGTTAATGAATTTTCTCTTGTTTTGTTTTGCTTAAAAAACAATTAATAATGGGTGTGTTCCACAGCATATCACCTGAAAGCCTGATAAAGATAAAAGATAATGGCATGGCATTATGATGCTAGCACACCGTCACATCATACATAGGTAAGACCACACATTAACGTTAACTATCAATTTATAATAGTCATGAATATCATAATACTATAATTTTTTATTCTAAAAGATTAAAGGATTACCCCAAGCGAGCCTAAGACATGTCAAACAACATACACCATCAACTTGAGATATTTTTTATTTCATTAGAAAAATATTGACAGTCACTAATAATTTATGATATTTCAAAATAAATATGATATTTTGCAAGCATATATGTCAAAGATTGTTATTGTTGTTAGAGTATTGGGGTCATAAAACATACTTACAAGCTAGCGTATGAGCTAAGGTTACCCCAAGTTAGCCTAAGACATATTCTGAACGGATGTAATATTATTTCATCAATGCCCACCGTCATATGCATATGGTCTTTTGGTTGGTCCTTTATAACGTGAAAAGATAGTATGGGCTAACTCGTGCTTGTATTTTTTTAATGTTATGTCAAAGTCTTGGAACTTCACTCATGCCAAAAAGTTAACTTATGAGTTAATGATTACATCGGACTTATATTCTTAGCTTAAGACATATTCTCAATGACATTGAATTATTTCCTCATAAATTGTCTCCTAAAATTTCACTCAACATATTATTTTGGAGTATTGTAGTTTCAGAAAAAATTTCATCGGATGTGATATTTTCACAAATCTAATACATATATTGACATTAATATATGCACGCTTACAATTCATGTGTATCCAAGATATATCAACAAGCGAATAGTTATTGACTGTCCAACGTGTTTGTCAATTGTTTGAAAATAATCAATAATGAATCAAAAAAAGAGTGAGAAGGATAAAAAAGTAATTGACCTTCCAATAGGTCTTTCAAGGAATATTTACCTCAGAAATGATCATTAGTGACCCATAGTTACCATTCGAGTCTTCTTCATCAATTACATTGATTCATCCTCTTAAATAAATTATATTTGCACACTTTTTTGTTACAATAAATGAGTAGATGAGAAGTTGACCATATTACCCGGTAGAAAAATATTGCATCCACCTGCCCTGGCCGGAGTCCTCACACCACCACACATATGTCAAAGCCAAAGCTCGAGGGTAATCGAAAAGTTGGTATATAACAACTCGCATAAGCAAAGTAGAATATTTGTTACAAATCCAGATCCTGCACTCTCTAGTCTCTAGCTATCATCTGTACTAGTAATAAAGCTATATCTTGTACTTTCTTGGGCCTAACTAAGAAAAGAGGACAAGAGAAAAAAGGAAAAAAGCAAACAAGATTTTAAGCGAGGCTGCTTCATTCAAGTCTAGGAGTTAGGCAAGACTTATAAATCGAGCAGTTTCATCGCATTTCTCGTCTCTCACTTAGCTCTGTGTCGTCGCTCACAGTTTAAGAAAGGCAGTCCTTTCATTGGCTCACGGGATTACTCTTAATGGGATAGACTGATCATCGCTTCCTTCCTCTACTAGTTCTGGAGTCAAGCTAGCAAACAAAAGACTTATTATATATAGGTCGATCATGGATTCAAGCTATAGCAAACAAGACTGATAGTCGATCCGGGACTTAGGTACATAGACAAAAGAGTATGGTAGATATAAGGAGTATAACAAGCAATCAAAGGAATGCAGGCGTTAGTAAGAGTAGAGGGGATAGAAAGAGAAGTTAAGGTCGGTAGGTAAGGGGAACGAATCCTGTTAAATATATTATCTCTCTAAGAGATAGTGAGGTGACTTGAACCCTGGACTCTAACCAGAATGTAGATATTTACATACTTTAATACCTAAAATATGGAGTGAAACAATCATACTATTTAGAACTGTAACATTCATCACGTTTCAACGGAATATCCACGTCGATCGACACAACTCCGGTGTTAATCAGTTTCTTCTTGACAACTTCACTTGACCACAATAATCGACACGACAGTGTTATACACATGATATATACACATCTTGATGTTGTCTTTAATCGTAATGTAACTAATATTCTTATAAAAAATTGACTGACACGAGACTTTAGATTATAGATATATAGTTTCCATAGCCTTCTGCCCACAATAGTGTTTGCACCAATAATAGTAAACATATTTAATTGAAAGCTAAATAAGTAAGAAAAACTTAAAACTAGTATGTTTGCCGAGAAAACCTAAAAACATTTGTAAAGGAGAACCAATCTCCCCAATAATTAGTTTAAACCCATAATCCATGTTATAATAATTTACATAAATACATTGACATGTCATCTTAAACAGAGGTGAATTACACGCCACACTACAAGAAAAATGATATTTCATGGCGGTTTAACGGTGATGGTTGCTAGAACCACCGTAAAAAAATGCAGTAAAAAGTTTTACCGGTGATTTTTAAAAACCGCCACTACAGGTCATTAGCGCATGTAAAAGATCTTATTAATGGCGGTTCTTAAGATATTAGCAGCGATTTAGACCGCCGGTAAAAGTAGCTTAAATCTCTAACCTCCAATTCACGAATTCACTTTTACTCTTTCACATTTTCTCTCATTTTCTTAACTGATTCTCAGGCGATTCGCAGACGAAACTCAGATCTGGTCACTTGCCATTTTCCCGGCGTAGATCTCTGGTCATCCTCACCATTTGTCGACGCTGGTGAGTCTCTATTTCTCTGTCTCATTTCTGTTCTCTCTCTCTCTGTCTAGCTTGTTTGCTATAATTTCTAGATGTTATCAACTGGCTTCGAAATGGCATTAATTAGCCTTTGAATTCTATCTATGGCATCATTTGCATTTTATATCATCTCTTGTCGGGGGAGAGAGTGGGGGAGGGTGGGAGTGGGGTAGGGGCAGAGAGGGGAATTGCCAGAAGGAGAAATAGGATTTTCAGGGTGTTTACCTGCCATAGAGTTAGAGGTGATAGGGTATCTGGATTTGAGAGTTTGAGGGAAGGAGAAGAAGAAAACATAAACTGCACTAAACATGAAGAAGAAGCAGAGGAAGATGGGCATGTTGAATAAGAGGAAGCATTGGGGATAATTAGGTCTTTTCCTTTGCCTAAGAGATGGGGTGTTTTGGGTCTGGGACAAGCTATATTTGTTTAATTTCTTCTTATATTCTTAAGCTAAATATTTGTTTTCCTAGCCCGAAATGATTGGTCAGAGACATTAGCAGAAAATTGTTTATGATTTATGTATCTCGGGCAACTTAACTTTTCATTTGGTTCTTAGAACAATTTCTTTTATGTGTAAAGAGAGATGTTCAATGGAGGTGGGGAGTAGCTTATTTACATTCTTTCATGACTGTTTTTTGATAGATGATAACGGTGGACTTTTTTTGCTCTATTTATATTTATACTGTGCACATTATGATTAATTACTAGAGGTTAGAGTTTTTAAACTTGAGTGGGTTAGCCCATGGCTCTTTCCTTAGAGGTTAGGCTTTTTTTTGTGCTCGATTATCTTTACAACTAAAATTAAAACCATGATTGTGGATTTTGCATTGTAGTCATATAGTTCTCTGCCCATGCATTTTAAAAATATTATATTTCTTGTTTGTGTTGGTCTTTTTGAACTTAATAGTTCTCATAAGGACGAGCCATGAAAGCGGGTAGGAGAGATTTGCAGAGTTTCCGTTATTACTTTGTATTTTTATTTTGCTTTACAATTACTATGTAATTTGTTATAGATTTATGAGATTACTTTGTATTTTTATTTTTTGTAAGTGAAAGCTATGCTAGTGAGCATGAGTTTATATTGAGAAGAACAACATATTTTTCTACATTAAATCATAAATTGATGTTGGTCTTTAGAATTGCTTACTTATATTTTTGTTATGCCTTTGGAATTGCTTGCTATATTTTTGGACTTGTTATCATTAAAAAGAGAAGGCTAAATATCGATGCACTCTTTAATTATATTTTACAATCACGCTCCACGTACTTTTTTGGGGGTTAATTGATCTATATGTCAGAAGCATAAAAAAATCTGAAGAGGACATACTTGTGACACTTCTTGTGAAGAGTGTAGCTAAGGGGACATAAGCTTCAATTTTGTAAGTTTAATCATTTAGCGGTGGTTTAAAAACAAACTGCCCGCAAAGGTATATTTTTACCGGTGGTCCTTCGGCGGTTGGTAAAATCACCGTAAAAAATCTTCACGCTAAAGACCAAAAAAATCGCTGCTATAGGTGGTTTTTTTGTAGTGCCAAAATATCTTTCATGTGGTATATGCTTGTTTGAGCCACAATTTGACAATTCGTCAAAGTTGAAAGAAACAATCTCACCCAAGAAAAATTGGGTGATAGTTTCGGTCTATGAAAATAAATATACAATTTCAATGTCGAAAGTCACATGAGTTAATTCTCCAGTCTAGTTGATGAATCATTTCATATATTTAAGTGTTTGCGAATGAAATGAAGCTTTCAATATATATATATNTATATATATAGTTTAAACAAGATTTTAGCGGCTAAGATTTTTTTAAGTTTGGACAAGTCCAAAGTTGGCCAAGAATCTCTTGTTTGCCAAAATTTAATTTTTGGCCAAGATATTACATTCGCCGATCTTTGGCCGAGATGTCATATTGGCTTACTTTTTATCAAGATGCTAACTTTGGCCAATCTTCTACTACTCCTTAAATGGATCTTCTTAAGACTGATTTTTTCCTACTGACCGATTCACTTCATTTGGCTAATTCCTTTGTTGACTAAAGTATTCTTAAATCCGTCAAGATATCCCTAGTTGGCCAAAGTTAACCAAGACGTTTTTAGTTTGACCAAGTTTTTAGTGATTTTCACTTTGACTAGTACATCCTAGTTGACCTATATTTTTCATATGTAAGCCAATAATCTCATCGTTAATTGAGGGAATATTCTATTGAACAATTATTTGTTCTACCCGGCCAAGTTCTGGCATTTTCGATACCAAGATGTTAATGTCGTTGATAAGATTATGAGTCTCACCAAGTTCATTTAAAATCTAGATTTTATGAAGAGTTCAATTTGCTTAAAATAACGAAAGGGATAAGATCTTGTTTAAAATAAATTTAGATTTCAATTTTCAAATAAAGATAAGAAGAGACTACTAAATCCTATTATCAACACTAAAAAGGGTCCACTTGGGTGAAGACTTTATGCCTATAAGAAGAGATCAAGCTCTCATCTTTTCAGCCTAGTTTTATTTTTTAGTTTTTGCACTCAGTTCGTTTTGTTTTTCTTAATTTTTTTCTACTTTCAGCAATTTTCAAGTTTATTTTTTATTTTTACATTACAAACCCAATTCAATTGCCTATAGATTTTTTATTTGTTTGTTTTCAAATTGTTCAATAAAATTTGGAGTCCTTTCTACAATTCATTGCATTTTATTACAATCTAAGTTTAGTTTTCGCTCGTAAGTAGAACCCTAGAGAAGATTAGTTCACTACTGCTCTGAATCATTGTCCTTGATTAAAAGTTAGATAATTTTATAATGTTTTTAAATTCGATTTCTTTGACTAAATTTTAACACGCTCGTACATTAATTTATTAAAGACGTAAATTTTGGTTTAGATCATCATTACGATCTTTCAATCTAAGATATTGGCTGAGATTTTTAAAGCCAAATAATACTAACCCACTATATAAGTATTAAGTAGTACTCATAAAAGCAGTCAAAGTGCCTAGAAAGTAGAGCTACATCCCCATTATTATAACTATTAATTAACAAATCAAATATTCTTTTAGAAAATCAAACAAACTAAAAAAATATATACCAAATAGGGTAAAACCACAAATGCCCTTAAACTGTGTCAGATCCACTTTGATCCTAAAACTTTAAAAAATAATATTGTAATCATTGAGTCCTTAGTAGTACAATTTCAAACCTTCCTTAAAATATGGGAGTGCAGTTTTTTAAGAACCGATCCAATGAAACTGAACTAAATCGGTTGGTCAATTTTTTTATTGTACAAATTATAATTGATTCGGTTATTTTTAATAACTGTAATTTCAGTTCAATTATATTTTTTTAATAAATTTGTAATTGGTTTGAACCGATTACAAACCATAATATATATATATATTTTAATTATTGAAGTTAAATAAACCATAAAAAACTAAAGCCTTTAGTTTATAGAATTATATTTTTTAAATTATTGGAGATTAGTGTACGGTGTAATGGATATTATATTTGATTATTTAACGTATTGACGTTTTGAGTTTAAATTCTTCTTGATATTTTAAGAAAATTTTGTGTGGTCGAACTGGTTACAAGCAACCAAACCGAACCGATTACTATGATTACATTCAGCTCGATTCTAATGTTACTTCGGTTTGGTTATTTAGATAACCGGTGAATTCAGTTCGATTACAAATTTTTTTTATTAATTGACCGAACCGAACGTGCACATCCTACGTTAAAGTCCATTAACGATATGATCACATGTGCAACATATCATGGATGTAGTGCAAGTTGAACTTCCAGCAAAAATAAAAGTCTTATACAAAGCACCTTAATATCTTTCTCATAACAACCTTGGCTTGCTGTTTGATTTCTGAGAAACTATGGAAGATTAAGTAAAGAGAAGAGGTAGTCCCAAGTAAACTATACTTTCACGCTAACCAATGATGAAATTTGCAATTTGAATATAAGAGTTTATATTTATTTCTCTCTCCAAAATATAAAATATACCAGATGATAAATTTGGAGCTTCACAACCGAGGACTCCCCATCACCGCACCTATATCAGGTCTAGAACTTGAAGATAATCAAATAGTTGAGGATGATACGTACACCTCTCCAATAGCCAGTTGAGTGATTCGAACCTTAGACCTCGGCCAAAGTGTTCTATCACTTTACCACGTCCCACAAAATTAAGATCACTTCAATTCAATTTCAATAATAACTGGAGAATTCTTCAATGTTGGGGCTATTTTTCTAGTATTGATGCCGCATGGTCCAACAATATATTAAAGACATTCAACAAATGTGTTCAGTTCTTCAACTAATATGTTTTAGGGTCCAATAAATGAGAGGTTTAACAATTTTTTTAAATTCAACAAATGTGTTGAATGAGATTAACAAATATATTTGAGGGTTCAATAAAAATTCTCGATATCATGTAAAAAGTGTCATCGTATTGAAGAGTAATCCAATATAACCTGAGCGTGAATGCATGATAAGGCCTAAGATTAGCGACGTGCTTTGTAAACGAGGACATTGAATTACCTTTTTTGTGCATGTAAAAGAGATTCGACTTCATGCAAAAAGGTGTTTTCTGTCCATTCAGATATAGAACCATATCTCTAGCTCCTGTTTAATTTCAACTTTTTATTTTAAATTTAACAACTATTTGATTGTAAAATTGACTTCCTAGTCAAGTATCAAGTAAATGTTTTGTGTCTCAGGAAAACAAAAAACAAAAGTAGATGTTTTGTATTAATTATTGCACCGTAACTATACAAAACTGTATAACCTTATATGGGCATTGAAATACATGTTTTTTAAGAATATTCAAATACATGTAAAAAAAAATAGAATCAACTTCATACAAACACACGATACTTCTGTCTATTAAGATATACAACTATATCTTCAGATCCCCACTCACATGTTCAATTTTATTTTTATTATCTCAAAAATATATTTAATAACTTTTACATGGCTACTTGAGTTAAAATCTTGTTCAATTTAATAACTATCTATTTTTAATATTTACGTACTACTTTAGTATCAAGTAAATGTTTCTTATTAATTAGTACAATGTCATGTCCATGAAGCTTTAGATACTTGTGGGTATGTTTAGATTGGATTGGGTTGTACTATGCTATATTAGACTATACAATACATTCATGCAATAAGAAACTGAACAATGAACAACCAACGAGCGATTGTTGCATATTGATTAAATTATTGCAATATAAGTCATACTTCTAGTTATTAATATTCAATATTTTTGTGTTTTAATAAAACAACTAATATTTTATAATATCTAATATTAATTGTTTTTGTGTAAAATTATAGCAACGTTTTCCAATTTCATCCATATTACTTACCAGTAAAATCTATGTTTATTTTTTTAAATATTAATTAGTCACAAATATTAAAAATATAATAATTTTCCATATAATTGTTTAACATAATTACATCTTCAAAAATGTTATTATCTACATTTCTTAGTTGGTTTATTTTAATTATCATAATATAAATATAAATATAAATTTTATAAGTATATGCTTTACATGAGTGTTATCCAGTCCCGGTCTAATTAGACAAAACTCATTGTTATGTCAAATACATGAGATAGCAATAGACATTGAATTACATGTTTTGTACATGTAAAATAGATTTGACTTTGGACAAGAAGAGGGCGTTTCTGTCTATTCAGATAGACAACTATATCTCCGGTCCAGCTGCCCGACCTCTCTCTGTTTGACAATCGCACGGAACAACAATGTTGAAAGAAAAACAAACAGAGCAGTTCATTTAAAAAGGGGGAAAAAGATAAATAAAAGTGGAAATTGAAAGGAAACTCCGCAGAAAAATTACAACACTTTTTTCAACATCTCCGAAATTTCGTTTTCCAAATTAGCAGATCTGCTTTCCCTCCCAATCCTACTTCGTTCTGGTTTTTATTATGATTACCAATTGGAGAAGATTTTAGCTAGGATCTTCTTCGAAAACCCTAGAGATATGTTCCGGTTCGAGCAGGAGAAGATCCGAAAACGAGCTTGATATCCGTATTTTCTGCGATTTGTCTGTTTGTTTTATCCAGTTGGAATTTTATGCTATAGAGTCTGTATGGCCGACGGTCTCTCTGTGGTACCTGCGGCTGTGCTCCGCAACCTCGCTGACAAGCTCTATGAGAAGCGGAAGAATGCGGCTCTTGAGGTTCTTATGATCAATTTTGGTTTTTGGGTTGTGCATGTTGTAATTGGATTTTCAATAGTTCATAGTATATGTATTGTGGACTTGTATGTATAGGTTGAGGGAATTGTAAAGCAGCTCGCTGCGGCTGGAGATCACGATAAGATAACTGCGGTTATTTATTTGCTGACGAATGAATTCACTAATTCGCCGCAAGCGAATCACCGGAAGGTATGGGGATCAGTAGCAGAGAGAATGCATGAAAAAATTTCTCTTTGCCCCCTCTTTTATCTTGTCTTTGTAAAAGTTTGTCTTTGAATTGGTGAGTTATTATACATTTTGGTGCACATATTTTTTTTTTATCATTTTCGTTGGGTTAGAATTGGTTTTCACACAATTCATGTTTCAAAGTTTAAATTATATTACACATATATGTAGGGAGGATTGATAGGGCTAGCTGCTGCGACAGTTGGGTTGAGTATGGAAGCTGCTCAACATCTTGAGGTAATTTCATAATTTTTTTTTGATAGGAAAGAGGTAACTTCATCATTTAAGTGTCTCTTATTTCTCCTGTACTAGAAATTTAAATTACAGTCGCTACATATATCAATAAGCTATATGTGGCGCCCCGTATTGCAAGAACTGTTGGTTAGTTAAAACATCCCTGATCAAGTTTGTCGAAGATGGAGTATTATTACTATGCTGCTAACCCGAACCTAGTGAATTTACCTGTTTTGCTGACGGAGATCCACCTCAAGGCAGGGTCCTTTGGACCCACTCTTAGAGCCTAAATTCCTGACTTGTTCACTCAGTGTGGACTGAACCTGTGACGTCATGTTGAATGTCTAATACCTAGCTCATGCCTAGTATGAATCAATCCAACAATGGGGGTTGGCCCTAGTGAAATTATTTAAGTAATGAAAATGCAAATCGTGATTTTTTTTTGGAATGGACTTCTATCACCTGGATGTAGGAGCATTTGGACCTAGATTAAGCTATATTGTCAGTCTTGACACAAGGGAATGAATTGGATGTGCCATGGTACTGATAGTCTTTTGTACAATCATCAAGCAATATCGTTTGGTGCATAATTCTTTCTGTGTTTTCTCTTCTGTTGACTAAGATGATACTTATTGTTTACTTTTGCTTCTCACGGTCACAGCAAATTGTGCCGCCTGTTCTCAGTTCCTTTTCTGACCAAGATAGCAGAGTTCGTTATTATGCTTGTGAAGCTTTATATAACATCGCAAAGGTGATAGGAACTTAAGGTCTTAGATATTTTTTTTTTCATTTCTGTTTTTCATGTAATTCTCCTTGGTTTAACACACATTTATGTGATCAGCAGGTTGTTAGAGGGGATTTCATCATTTTCTTTAATCAAATTTTTGACGCCTTATGTAAGCTTTCAGCCGACTCTGATGCCAATGTACAAAGTGCTGCACATCTTTTAGATCGACTTGTAAAGGTAACTATGATTGTTTAAAAACTCCTTACACTTATCCTAAAGGAAACTCCTCTCCATGCAACTCCTTTTCTTTTGATAAGAAACTTGGCAGTATAAAAAAGAAAAATTAACAAAAAGTTGTCTCAGTTTTCTAGAGATAGGAACTTGCTTTAGTTCAATAAGTCTAATCTGTTGCTGTAATCAACAGGATATTGTTACTGAAAGTGATCAATTCAGGTGTGTGATCTACTCCAATGCTTCATATATCATATTCTATCAATGATTTTGAAGATTTTCTGAGTACAATTTTCATGTTGGTTTCTTTCCTCAGTATTGAAGAATTTATTCCATTGTTGAGGGAGCGTATGAATGTCTTGAATCCCTATGTTCGCCAGTTTTTGGTAGGATGGATCACTGTACTAGACAGTGTTCCGGACATTGATATGCTGGGCTTTCTTCCTGATTTCCTCGATGGTAAAATTTACTTTTAAAGAGTGGACGCTTCTATTAATTGCGGTTTTCTGGTCGATAAATATATCTTACAAATCCTTGACAATTCTCAGGTTTATTTAATATGTTAAGTGATAATAGCCATGAAATAAGGCAGCAAGCTGATTCTGCTCTCTCCGAGTTTCTTCAAGAGATCAAGAACTCCCCAGTAAGAATTGTATTGTTGTGAATTCCTAGTTCTCACATCTAATGGTGGAAAATGTGAAAAAAAGTCCCACATTGGAATATATCGCATAGAAATTGCATTTTCCCATGGAATTATTATTTTCGTATATTTATTAATTTCCTGACTCAAGCAGTGCTACTCTTGAAGTCTGTAGATTATGGTCGCATGGCTGAGATACTGGTGCAGAGAGCTGGTTCGCCTGATGAATTTACTCGGTTAACAGCTATCACATGGGTAATTGAACCATAATACCTGAAGTTTTTGTCTGCCACTCTATTTCATTTTCTTATTATTGTCTAGCATTTGCACTACAGCATTACACATTTTACTATTGTTTCATTGCTTTACAGGAAAACAAGTTATTCTTTTCAGTCAGTTGTAGTCATTCATTATTTTCTTTGCAGATAAATGAGTTTGTAAAACTTGGCGGGGACCAACTAGTGCCTTATTATGCTGATATACTTGGAGCAATTTTGCCCTGCATATCGGATAAAGAAGAGAAGATTAGAGTGGTTGGTTGTCGCTTCCCCTCCATCCCAGTATATTCTTGTGTTAATATTTATTTTCTCCTGTTAAACTAATAAAAAGAACAAAAAAGGAAAAGAAATTGGATTTCTTATACTCGGTATCTTCCATTAACAAAGGAAAAGGGAAGGGTCTTTTCATTCTTTATCTTCCTCTTATTCCCTTGAGGGAGGTGAATTTCTAATATGCTGTGCTTCCCTAAAAGAAAAAAAGTGGTTTAGATTTTTCTTCTGGCAATGATCTATGTCTTCCATTTAAGGTTGCTCGAGAGACCAATGAAGAGCTTCGAAACATCAAGGCTATTCCATCTGTCGGTTTTGATGTTGGAGCAATACTCTCTATTGCGAGGAGGTGTGTTTTTCAACTTTGTAAAGTCTTTCTCGGTTTTAAGCTTTCAAGTGATATAATATAGATATATGATTCTTCAGCAATTTGACAAAATATTTGGCTGGTCTCTACCTGCAAGTTAGTTATGTTATTTTCCTTTTTAAACATATTATGGTGATACTAGCTATTTTCATTGATCAGGCAACTATCGAGTGAATATGAGGCCACTAGAATTGAAGCATTGCATTGGATTTCAACACTATTAAACAGACATCGTGCTGAGGTAATTATGCTCTAGTCCAACAGTACTTATATTTATTATTTCATTGATAAGAGCAGTTGTATTTTCATTATTAACCTGCATATTATAGTTTTCATATATTTTTCGGTAAATCTATTGGTATTTCTATTTATGACAGCCCACTTAAGGTTTTTAAGATAGGGTTCTACTTTCAGTTACCGCTAACAAAAGCATATTGCTATATTATTTTTTATTCCTTTTCTACGTCTATCTGCCCTGTGATGTCTTATGTACCAAACCAAAATAGAGGATGTTATGTGCCTTTTGAACAAAGATTTCAGGTCTCTTCTTTTTCTCTGTATTGTCTCTTAGTGTCAAATTGGATGCATGTCAGTGATGATCGAATGCAATATTAAGATAGATGAGCAATACTTGATGAAGTTTCAGTTTCCTATAAGATAAAAAGATAGATGAGCAATACTTCAATATAAACTGCACTGGTCTTTGTGATTAATAAATTTTTTTATTGGTAAAAGTAATTATTTATAAACAAAAGAACCCCTTTGTGATTAATAATTTTAAGTTTGATAAATAAAAAATTTATGAAGTTTCAGTTACCTATATAAAAAGATAGACGAGCAATACTTAAATATAAACTGCATTGGTCTTTGCGAATATAATTTCAAATTTGATACATACAAAGACATTTTTTGACTTGTGCATAAATATGTATGATAATCCATTTCTATACAACAACTTGGCCATCTCTTGAATCCTAATATCCAAATAATAGAGTTACTACGAGCCTACTTAATTTGATAGTTACTCAAGCATACATGCATGGATGTATCTATTGCAGGTATTTAGGGAGTCTCCCGATTCATAGGAGTTCCCATGGATAACAATGAAAGTTGTCCATGTTGTGGCCACTACTACGTATAAGGTGTTTGTTCCCATTGAGGAAATAAAACGCTAGAACATTTTGTATGTGAACGCACCTGTGATCTCCTATCAGTATGAAAGACTAGAAAAGAAAACCAGTTTTGGTATTACTGGGAAGATTAGGGAGTTTGCTTGGTCTCTTGATTTGATTTTTTTTTTCGCATTTGTCTAATTTATTTTGTCTATACTTCTGAAAATTTCTCTCTTTTTTTTGTCAGATTAATTCCTCGTCTAACACTAATCTTACATATAACAGGTCTTAACTTTTTTGAACGACATATTCGATACACTTCTTAAAGCACTGTCAGATCCTTCTAACGAGGTAATCCTTAAATCCTGGATCAAAATCTACATTTTTGCTCTAGAAAAGTAATAGAGAAGAAAATTAGGAAATACAGGTCTTTTTTTTGGGATTTCATGTTGAACTAGGACACAAACAAAATCATTGTCTTGGTTACTAATGTTTGGCACAAAAAGAAGAAGAAGAAACTATTGAATAACTCCATTGGTCCTCATTTTGAATGGGTTTGATTTGCGGTTTAAGGTCTTCTTTCGTAAGTGCTTTAGAAATTGATTATATTTAAAAAAAAATTTAAAAGATTAATCTTAATGGGAAATTATTTTTTCCCTGAAAATATGTGTTTAATTGGCTTTGTAGTTGTTTTTAATAGGAAACTTTATTTGGGAAATATGATTTAACAGTACTTTTGTGCATATCTTTGCATCATCTTGCGTCTTCTATTTTTATATACAAAAAATTGTTTTATAAAAAAGCAAACAAAAAACTTTTTCTTTTTGCAGTGTTATTAATTTCGCAGAAATAACTTTCTCCGTTCAAGGCTTTAAATTTAATAGCAAGTTTCCATTGTATGATCAAGTAATCTCTAAGTATATTTATAATGTATGAGGTAGACTTGAGTGGGGTCTATCGTTGTAGTTTTTGATAAAGGAATAGAAAAGAGAATGAAACTGGAAACACATTCAACACAGCATGGGTGCAGCTGTATGAAAGTAAAAAGGATAAGTTGACGAGGTAGGTAACTTATCGGATTGAGCAAAGGACCTTGCTTTTCCATGGTTTTTAATCTTATGGGTGGAGAATGTAGTCATCAATCTCTTCTGTTTTTTCTTTGTTTCTTAGTGTTTTGCATGATTGATTTTGGTCCTTTTCCTTCTATAATAATGAGTTCAACTTTAGATGGGTCATGGGTGGATAGTTTCATAGATCACGACAGTTAGATCGACACTTGTATTTTACTCATTTGGGATCCTTTTTTGAATATTATTATACTTTTGTCATTCAGAAGGAAAAAGAAAGACAAGACCAGACCTGCAAAAGCATCTTAATACCATATTTCGATTGACTTAACACATTAAAGTTTTGGTTTTCTCTCTAGGTGGTGCTCCTTGTTCTTGAGGTCCATGCTTGCATAGCAAAAGACCAGCAACATTTCCGCCAACTCGTTGTTTTCCTTGTACATAATTTCCGGGTTGATCATTCTCTCTTGGAAAGGTGAGTTTCTTTTTATTTTTTCCTCTATGTTTTCTGCATCATAGTTTTCTTGAAATTGGCGTGATTATTTTATCCCCAGAAACAAATTTATGAAATATATGTCTCATTTCTATGTTTTGAATATTTTGTTGTTTCATTTTCACCAGGCGTGGTGCCTTGATAATCCGCCGACTTTGTGTACTTCTAGATGCTGAAAGAGTCTACCGGGAACTCTCAACAATTCTAGAAGGAGAATCTGACCTGGATTTTGCTTCTATCATGGTTCAGGTTGTCATTTACTTTGTGATTTTATGAGACTGTCATGTTTTTGACATCCGCGTTGCCGGGCCTTAAAAAAACAAGAAAAAAATAAAATGAAAGAAAGGAAAGAGAATATGGAGAGCTTTCTTCAGATCGAGTAGAATGTAGCAATGCCATAACTATTAATATTAGAGTAAATATGATATGACAACTTATTTCCATTACCATCTTTTCCGCTCTTTAATATTTGTGTTCTTTCTCAAATTTTAATACTAATTGATTTTCTTCTGATTCTTCCATTAAGCCTTGTTCATGTTATGTTTTCTTTCAGGCATTGAATTTGATTTTGTTGACTTCCTCTGAATTATCTGAGCTTCGAGATCTCTTAAAACAGTCACTCGTGAATTCTGCCGGGAAGGACTTATTTGTTTCCTTGTATGCTTCGTGGTGCCATTCACCTATGGCAATTATTAGTCTTTGTTTATTAGCTCAGGTAAGTGACTGGATATTTCTCATTAATTTATGTCTATATTTGAATTTTCTGTGATCCTTTGGGAATAAAAGAAATGTTCAGTATGTTTTCGTCCAATTTCGTTATTTTGTTCCATTTTATTATTTGAATTTTTGAATTGCAGACGTACCAGCATGCAACTGCCGTTATTCAATCTTTGGTTGAGGAGGATATTAATGTCAAATTTTTGGTCCAGTTGGATAAATTGATTCGCTTGCTTGAAACCCCGAACTTCGCTTACCTTAGATTGCAGGTGAGCACTGAAAGGCAGAATAGTAGCTTATCTTCGTACTTGGTACTTTTATTGATATGAGAATGCTGGAGAATTTAAATGGGAGGCCCAATTACTACATACTCTATTCTCCATCTACTTTATATAGTTAAGAGTTTTTGTTTAGTAGGTGAGAATGAGATTGTGAGAGGTGGTGTATGATATGCTGGTTTTCTTAATAGTTGTTTTGAGACCTTTTATTGATTTGATCGAATGTTGCATATTTCATAGCCATGCCTTCATCTTTGTTCTGGAAAATAACCATGGCTAAAAATTTTAAGCTTAGTTTCTGTCTCTTTGGTCAAGTATAAAAACAATAGTCAGTTTTCAGAGATGAAATAATACTCCCAGTTTACTGAAGTTATTTATTTTGTAAGTCTTCTCTAGTTCTTTATATAGTATGTGCCAGATAGATAGATTATTAGATTGTATGTTAGTGATATTGATTGATGCTGTGTAAAGTTCATATACCTGGTTGTGAGTTGTTAGTGTGTCTTCATGTGTACGTGACCCTTATTATTGACTGTTCAACTTATCTGTTTTCTTGTTACTGCTACAAGATTTTTTGATTGCGGTGATAATGAGGAAGTGGAAGTTTAATTCTTTACTGGTCGATATAATATCGATATTGGAAAGACGGATCCTTATATCAGCTGTATGTCTATCAGATTCTATTTTATGGCACACTTCTTGGAGATCTGTTGATACTTTCTGAAACTTCATTATGTGTTATCAAATTTAGAATAATACGATTAATTTCCAAAATGCAACATACAATTCCTAAATCAAAGAGTAGAATTTATGTTTTTGTTTTGACAAAAGTAGTATACAGTTCTAAATGGTCATCTAGATAGGTGGACATCCGGATAGGTTTTGCAGCACATAGTTTGATTTGCAGCACATAGTTTGACATGATTAATGTAACGTGGAATTTTTGTTTGATTATTATAATTGGTCAATACGAAGTAAAATTCAACTTGGCGGTATGAATAAATATGTACTTGTTAGATGTTATCATTCTTTCTAGGAAATAGATATATCGCCGTACATCTTATATCTGACTTGCATCCAATGCCCATACTGTATCCATCATACCCAGATTGAAACCCTATATGTTTTTTGAGTTATAGCACATTTTTTGATATTACAACCTAGAATTGTTCTCTAAAGCTTGGGCTATCAGTTAGAACAAATACTTTGCTTCCTTCTATTACAATTCTTGAAGTTGTCGATCGCTTTTCGTCTTGTTTGTTGTGATTAAGGAGTGTCCATGAGTGCTTCTAGGATCAGAAATTGAGAAACAATAATAGTGGCACAATAAATTTCCTAAACATCAGACGTTCCATCCAAGAGGAGAAAGAGGTTCAACTCCTAGGGGCCCACCCACCTACCTAGCAATTTGGTTGTGTTTCCCGTTTCTCAAAGGTTGTAGAGTTCGGCAGGGACCGCCATTTTTGAAACGAAGTACTGTGAAGCGTGGTTGGGGGATTTCTAGTACATAAAAAAAGAATTTCCTAAACCTGGTCAACTAGAGTTGTAAATAATAAAAGGCGTTTATTTTAGTGAAAAGCTTTTTGTGGAGTTAGAAACGGGCTGATAGATTGAATATTGAGAACCAAACATGGATCTAATCCTGTTATGTACTTTTTTTGGGTTAAATGGCTTGAAAGGAACAATAAGATTTTGATGACTTGGAAAATACTTTGGATAGATGGATGGATGGGAGCTTTTGTTTCTTCTTTGAAAGAATGGACTGATTCTCGTAGTCCAAACATTCAGTTGGGCATTTGTGGGTTTGGTTCCTCTCCTGGAACGGCCTTTTGGGGATACTTATTGTTAGTTAGTGCATACAATCCTTTTACTGGAAAAAGAGACGCTTTTAATGTTTTGGGTTTAGCTTCTTGCTGGAACTAAACTAGACTCTCTTCTTTAGCTTCCAGGTTTTGGGCTGCTTCATTAGCCTTCTTTTGGACCATCTAGAGAGACAAATTTTAGAATTTTGAAGGAATTGAACCTGCTCTTTGTAAAGTTATTTATAGTTTCCTTAGGTATTCAGTAGGGTGACTTACGATTGTATTTGTCGGTTGTGAGGAAGAGAGATCCTGGGTAGCATACTTTCTCTCTAATCTCTCTTTCTGTAACTCTTGAGACAGCATTTTCCCATTTTTAGGGTTTTGTGTTTTAATATATTTACTTTACCGATAAAAAAGGAGGTGTTTAACAGCGAAGCTCAATTTTATGTTCCTTATCCGAAAATAAAGCTCAATTGAATGAGAGTTGGACACCTTCATTTTCATGTGAGGGGTGGAAATTTTTTTTCTCAGATTATGCTTTATAAGATGTTTGAGATGGTGGTAGCTTCCTATCATTCAAGCTTGTCTTGTAGAACGTGATTACTGCTCTCTATATAAGTTTCCTATATAATAAGTTTGGTAGTCCATTCTTCTTTTATTTCACCTGTCTTATCATGCTGGTAGATAATGTTCCTGACCCATGTCTGCTTCTCACAGCTTCTTGAACCAGGAAGATATATATGGTTGCTGAAAGCATTGTATGGTCTTCTTATGTTGCTTCCCCAGGTATATCCCGAGACTATAATTTCACTCTTACAACTTGTTTATCCGCTGTAATGAAGTATGCTATTTTCTGCATTGATATTTTAGAGCTGTTTTTATGGAATCGAAGGGATGCCATGGTGATGTCGAGCTGATGGTTTTCCATTATATGTTCTTTTGGAAGTGTAATTTGAACTATTTTAAAGTGCTCGGGGAAAATAACAATGGAGAACTTTAATTTTTTTCTTATAACACGAAACAAATTAAAATAAGATAAGAATACGAAAACATATTTCTTTTACTTGCTTAAGCTAATTGATAGTATTCTATTCTTGTACTGTTCCTCTGTTTTCTATTTCCCTCTCACTTAACATATAGAGTGATGTTCCTCGGTTTTCTCTTTCTCTCTCACTTAACATATAGTGTGACTGTAACCCTAAGGGGATGGACTAATGGTAAGGGCGAATGCTGGAATGTGTGGATTAGGTGTATGTCCCAGGTTGGATTACTCTAGCGTCAATTTATTGGGGCCACTGGGAGGTCTCCCGGTTGACAGGGCCTCGTGAAAATAATCGGGCGGAGCCCGGATACCCACGGTTATCCAAAAAAACCACAACATACAGTGTGACTGTGACCCAGTTATGATAGGAGAAGCGTGGCAAATATATTGTACAAATGCTTTTGCTTGGTTGTCATAAGCGAGCTGCTGGATGTTTCTATGATGGTTGATAATAATATTTTCTTTTCTATTATTTTTTTTCAATGTTTTAACTATGAGTTTACCTTTGATTGATATTTGAATGCAGCAAAGTGCAGCTTTTAAGATACTACAAACTCGTTTAAAAACTGTACCTCCATATTCCTTCAGTGGCGAGCAGTTGAGGCGATCGTCTTCAGGGAACCCCTATCAGATTCTACAGAACATGCAAATTGGATCAAATATGAATGAAGATGGCGACATAAACCAGGAAGGTGCAAATTCACAGAACAGAATAAACTTTACTGCCCGGCTACAACAATTCCAAAAGATGCAGCACCAGCACCGTTTTTATGCAAAAGAGCAGGCACAATCATCAAACAATTCAACATCATTATACAAGGTTTGTTTGCTTGCTTCTGTTGGCTATTTCCCACTATGATTTTTGAGATTTTTTTTAGCTTGTCTTAATATTATTTTAGGTGAGACTATATAGTGATTTGTGTTATCATGAAGTATTTTCTTTTATATGACCACCAGAGATGATTTTTCAATTTGAAAAGTGAGTTTCATTCATTTGATTATTTCTGTTCTTGGGGAAGTTGGAATATTCTCAAACAATGAGCTCTTAAGAGAGAGCCTAGTGAGATGCTACCACGTGTCGTACATTGCATATTCTTTGAGTGGCGGGACATTGATACTAATTTGGAGTGGATTGGGACCTGCCATTCCAAACGGCAGATGGCACTGAAAAAAATAACTTTTTGTTTATTTTAATTGGAAGTCCGATCTGGGCGGTCCAATTGAAACGGACGGCTCAGACCACTAACTCTTGAAAGTTGGCAAGAGCCAACTGTCGAGAATCCGAATTCATTTGAAGTGATTTGCTTTAGTAATGTTGGCAGGAGAACAGCAAATATGCCATTTTTTGCTTTCTTATGATTTTGCGCTATTAAACCGATGTCACATTAGCTAATCCTTTTTATTTCACATTTTCACATTTTCTTTCATTATAATCCAACACTTGATTATTGAGACAGCCATTTATTCCACACGTAGAATTATATAAATTTACGTTGTGGATAAGCAGGAAGTAGAAAGACCAGAAGAAACTAGGCTACCATCTGGAGCAGACATAAGTAGGCCTCCTTCAAGAACAAGGAGAGGCCCTGGGCAATTACAATTATGATATCAAACACTCTCTAGTTTCTATTTCTGGTCTCGAGCGGTATCTAGTTTCTATTTCTGGTCTCGAGCGGTATCTAGTTTCTATTTCTGGTCTCGAGCAGTATGGCGTGGCGGATCGGGAAGCATAATTTGTAAAATTGTATATTGTGGTAGTTTGTTAAAATTTCTGTGGAGGTTTGTTAAATTAAGACTACTGAGCTGAGCTCAGTTTCTCTAAGCTATTCTTTTGACTATGTAAAAACGGTACATATATGCCCCATATGGTTCAGTTGTTTTTATTGAAAACCATGTGGGTAGAGGAAGGAAATGTTCAATATAGAAGGTTCAGCTCCTTTTGCCTGTCACTATCACACCAGATTTCTCATATGTTATCTGATTTATTGTACAGAAAGTTGGATGAAGGGTAGTTATTCCAGTTCTTCTCTTCATGCAAGTCCCTTTTTCTTTTTCTTTTTTTCTTTGGGTGTGGAATTCTCCTTCTATTAAGCTTACTTTTTTTGTTACAGTTACATTATAAATTTTAAGGAGAATAAGAATATGGTTTGAACTCACGATTTTTAGGGTATAAGTGTGATGGCTTAATCAATTGCGCTAACCCAACTTGTCAGTTTTACTTCATTTATATGATAAAATTATTGTAGAAGTGTCATGATCTAAGAGGCATTTTCATAGGTCCAATCTTTGGTCAACTATTTTTTTTATAGTAAATTGGGACATAGTACTATCTTTTTCTGGATTAACATCGAATCTCTGAAACGTAGTATTCC
This sequence comes from Datisca glomerata, assembly GCA_003255025.1. Lineage (NCBI taxonomy): Eukaryota > Viridiplantae > Streptophyta > Magnoliopsida > Cucurbitales > Datiscaceae > Datisca > Datisca glomerata. The sequence continues at coordinate 782,655 of QANY01005768.1, read as the reverse complement.
GATTAATCTCGGGTGCACGGTCTCTCAGTTAGGAGTTTTTTACAAGTGTAACACGGTTAAAATAAAGGGTATATTCTTAAGTCGATGGTCACGAGATAGTATGATCCTGGTTCGAACTTGCGGCCTAAGAGAGCAAACCTCTAAATTCACTGTGATCATTTGTGTTAATATACTTTCACAATTTACATAGAACTCAGTAAAAACATTTCTTAAATACCTAAATTTATATTTTTTTAAAAAAATTTATTTTGACAGGTCATTATTATTTGTCATATTCTCAGTTTTATACTTACCTTTGTAAGTATAAAACTTATATAAATCAGTGTTTGAGAATATGTGTTCTTACAAAAGAGTGAGGAGGGTATTTGAGAAAAAATGTATGAAATTAAGTAGTTATTTGTAGACAAGTTGGTTGACACAGTTGATTAAACTCTTACATCATATCCTAGAGGTCGTGGGTTAGAATCATATTCTTCCGTTCCTCTTAGAATTTATAATATAACTGTGACAAAATTAATTATTTGTAGTTAAAATGAAACTAGAGGAGAGTGGATCCTTGTAATTGTGACAAATCACAAAGGAGGTTGATGTAACTTCTTTTTATTTTCTTTTTTTACCTCTAAAACAGACAAATCACAAAGGAGGTTGATGTAACTTCTTTTTATTTTCTTTTTTTACCTCTAAAACAAAAAGAACAATAAATGACACTTCTCTTCCAGGATCACCTCCCTCCTCATTATCACTTTGTGCACAATTTGGTAAAGTTTCTGTTGAAGACTCCCAGTACTTTAAGTGCAGGTTTTAGTTTTACTGTTACACGAGCAAAAGAAATGGCACAAATAAGATTCATTAAATATGTGAGTTTTTATGTTGAATCAAATCCCTATTCTTCACTCATTTGCTCATCTTGATTAAAAGGAAAGGAAAAACAAGCACAAGATAGAAAGATAACTATTTCCATAATAACATCCAACTGCCATTTTACAATGCCTATTCGATATACATAAGTCTACACTCAATCTTCTCTCTTTTCATACAAGCAAAAGCTACCATCCTTCCCATTCCACATTCTCTTGTTTTTTGTACTTCTGCACCATCTCCTAATATATCACAATATATGCGACTGAAAAAAAAACATTCTCAAGACTTACACCGGAATGTTTACAAAGCATAGATCTTCTCGAGGTCAGAGTCGTAGTCATCAATATCCGATATATTAGCCGAGTAAGACCACGAGAAAGACTTACTTCCACTCGCCCTTTTGATCCGTCTCTGAGAGTCGTTACGAAACATCCCGAAGTGTTGCCGAAAAACAAAGTAAGACATGCTTACAAGAGTAACTACGAGAATAGGAACTCCGACTAGGGTTATGGCAATGGCCATCCACGAACTTCTATTTCCCACAACGACGAAAGCTATCGACAGAAAAGCCCCGCACGTGCAAGCGCAGGCAGCCCACATCAGCTTGTTCACAATTGATACAACCTGCTTTTGAGCCCTAGTGTCCCATGCTACCAGAGTGATCTGAACGACGACGACTGCTAGAGAAATAAACAGAGATGTAGCATTTAAAAGGTAAAATGCTTGAAAACCTACATTGCCAGATATGTTGGCCTTCCCGGTTTCTGGTCCAATTTTTAGGTATTGGCCTGGTAAGTTGAAAATAGCCAAGAAAGCTATTGATGCAAAGAGAACAGCAACAACTGTAACGGAATTGGTCGTATTCTGGACGGCTTCTCTGTGAAGCTTCTTTAGTTCTTTGACAATACCAGAAACACGACGTCGGGTCTTTTCATTCTGTTCGAGTTGTGAGTGAACTTCATGCTTTATATCACTTACTGTTCGTTTAAGTTCCATTGCTTCATCAACTTGGCCAACGTGTCTAGCGTGTTTAGCTCCAGCTTCTATAAGGGCTTCTTTGATTTCGAGTGCAGATTCACCATACTGCAATTTGTCTGTCAAGTCCATTGCTGTCTCTTGGTGATTGTTTATTGCGTTGATGTCAAGAGACGTATAGCTTAGTAAGAATAGCACTATCTGGAAAAGCAAAGAACATGACGTAAGCGCCGCAAGCAAAAATTACAATGGAACCATTTGCAAACTCACATTGGTGTAGCTTGATTTTCTTTACTTCAAAAATGTTGAATACATTTATAAACTTGTATAAAACGCAGCATTATATTGGATTTAGAGGGGCAGTAATATAATTTCTTATGCAGTTGGTAAATTCCATATTATAGGATCATCATACGCGTAACAAGAGAAACTTCTCTTTACAAACTAGATGAGGCCCCCATGATAATTTTCCTTTGACATAATGCAAGCTCCTGGTACAGCTAAAGGTTGAAGGACGACACGAAAAGAGGATGATCAATTTAACATGATGCAGCTTGCTTGGTTATTCGTTATCGCTCTTTTAAATGAGATGCATAACTCGACGAAATAGGCTGACACAGATCGTTAAGCCTCCATCTCCACGGATTGAGGTTGTCTGCAGTTGGGGGATCATGGGCCGTCCGATCAGATTTGGACTGTCCAGATCTCTCTTGAGCTGCAAAATTTTAAAAAAAGGTGTTTCTTTTATTTTTTTACATTTTCAGGGGTCCTGCGATGCTGAACCCCGACTATCTCCATAACATGATATTGTGGATTCGAGTCACACTAGCCCATCCTTGTAGAATTTTATACTTTGTCGAAAAAGGTATGATATAGACAACCAAAACTGGTAAGAAAAGAATTATTAACAGTTATGCTTCGGAAGATGTTCATCTTGTCTTTGACAAGTGAAACGTTCTGAAAGAAACGGCCAAGTGAATGAAGTTGCTGTTTAAGAAAGAGTAATGAACTGATCACTTTACAAGCGGCATAAAAATAAACCATAGTGTAAGAAACGAGACCTTGAGCAATTCATTATATGATTATGTAAACTTCCATTATAACTACACTTTAAATGGTAAATTACCTCAGCACGGCATTTTCGTGTAGCAATATGTACAGCAGTATTGCCTTTCTTGTCTCGTTCATTAAGAACAGATTGATCAGCAAGTAATAGCTCTTCTACAACTGAAACACTCTGACCTTTGACAGCCATGTGAAGTGCAGTTTGACCCTTCTTGTCTTTGATGCATACTATTCCAGTATCTCGGTCTATAAGTGCTTTTACAATACGAAGCAAGCCATACCTAGCAGCAGTATGCAAAGAAGTTTTTCCATTTTTCCTTACTATCCTTAACGAGCTGACATCTGCATCTAAGATGGCATTCACTATATCCAAATGGTCCCGTACGGCAGCTGAATAAAGCGGGCTAGTGTTCGAGGAGTCGCATAATTTGCAAAGCTCTGGCCAAATGGCTATTAGTTCTTTTACGATACCTGAAACAAGACCAATATAAAACTCAATATCTGTAAAAGGAAATACTTTCACTGGCATAATAAAAACTATTAGCAAGATATTTAACTGGGCAACCTGTTTTTTTATGGTAAAATCCTAGGAAGACTGATGTTAATCAATGATAGCCAATATTAGATTTTTCTTAACAACAATCGTAAGAATACTGAGGGGAAGTATTGGCATTATTTGGAAATAAAATCTGACAACCAACAAGCTAAAATCACATGTTAACCTTTCACTTGCTACCTTCACTATATTCCTCGCACAAACGAGAATGAACATATTTGAAAATTTAACAATTAAAGACATTCTCAAGTAAGAATAATTCACAGGGTAACTTATTAAAAGTTAGAACAAAGAAGATCGGGGGGGGGGGGGGGG